>PVLA01003977.1:0-192095 GCA_004027455.1 Hydrochoerus hydrochaeris | reverse complement strand
GAGTGCATTGGCTTGTATCCATTATCGTTATGACAAATGGGGGTATCGCATGTGTAGCAGAGAAAACTACTGAATTGCAGCTTCATACACTTTCAAAACACTGTGATTTACTTCTGTCTCAAGTTTGTGGAGTGTATTGTGCAATATGTATAAAGACATTTTTTAGTAAGAGTGTTTTGTGAAGTGGTTCCATTCATTCTAATTATGATGAATGTGCAAATCACTTGTTTCTCAGAGAAAACTTATGACTGCCTGGTACATTCACTTTCAAAACACTGCAGTTTAGTTCTGTTTCAAGTGTGTGCTCTGTGTTTCACCAAAATTATAAAGGAATTTTTGGGAAGCGGGTTGATTCCATTGTCTTCCATTTATTCTTATATGATGAATGTATAATTCACCTGTGAAATCCTTGTGCGTGTACTTTCAAAACACTGCATTTTGCCTCTATTTCAAGTTTTGCAGTGTATTTCATAACAAGTATCAAGGCTTTTTGTATGAAGTGGATTTTGTGAGTTGACTTCCATTCATTGTTATTATGATTAAATGTGGAAATAAGATTTGTAGCAGAGAAAACTACGAAATTTCTGCTGCATGCACCTCCTCTTATCAGCTCTTTCCACATGCTCTACTTTTCTGCCACTATTTAGTGGTCATATGTCCTGCATCACATCCATCTGCCATGAATTTTCAACTTTCTATTATAAGATCTATGTATTAAACCTCTAAAATTGGGATTTAAGTACCCATCTTCTCCTTTAAGTTGTAGCGGTTCAGTATTATATTCCTGAGTAACAGAGATATAAATGGTCCTTTGCTCACAAAAGTGTTATCTTTTGAAATATCAGTGTATCTCAGTGTACATGTATGTATGATAAACAAAATTTATTAGCTGGAAAATAATGTCTATAAATATTTTCTGCACTTTATAGTAAAATTTTGATGTCAATATTCTAATCATGAAGATTGCAAGATTGCCAATTGAGTAACAGCATGATAAGAGAGCCTCTCTGAGGAAAAAAAAAATAAAAACAACTCAGATGCTGGAATCTGGCAACATGGAGAAAGCAGACAAAAGGAGAAGAATTCTCATGAACCAGGAAGAAACTGATGAAAAAGAAAAAGAAAGAAGAAAAAGAAGCATGGACAGAGGGCTGGAGCCGGGCAAGCCCTAACCGCTGTACTGGCACATCTTAAAGTCAGGTGATACATGATGGAACTGAAATCATGGCCCTTCCAAGAGCAGGGGTTGGTGAGCTCCAAACCCTCAGCTGGAGGAGGTGCTGAGAGAGGGTGTGGAAACAGTCAGTTGAGCTGCATGAACTTTGGTGAGTGATGGGAACTGGAATCCCCAAACAGGGAGGACTGGCTGGGTGACATTTTGGAGTTGGGCAGGACCAGCTTGAATCAAAACCTGAGGCAGCTTCCCCTGTTGACCCTAGTCCAAAGCAGATTGGTGGGATCTGCTCGGGCAGGGCCGTGCACCTGGAGAAACCCAGTACCCAGGGACAAGGCATTTCTGGGCCAGTGGCATCCCCAGGGAAAACACAAACTTGTTGAAGCATAAACTGGTTGACTGGCATAGGGGGAGGGGCTGAGTCTCAGCATGCAACTCTCAGATCCACAGTGGACTGGCAGGCAGTACTTCCCTAGCAAGTGTAGTGCAGAAAAGCTGTAAGTAATAAGAAAGGCCCAGAGACCTCCACCACTCACCTGTCTGAAGGGGGCTGAAAACATGACAAAACAGAGAAAGGGCAAAAGGTCCCCAACTGCAGGACCAGGGAAAGTGAGTCCAGCAGAGGTAAATGCAGAGGAGGTTGATAGCAGCAAACCTGTAATGTCAGAGACAGCCTCATTGGAAATAAAGAAATACATCTGTGACCTCATCATTGAATTTAAATCTGAAATTCTAACTCAGGTGAAGCAAGATATAAGAAGATTAATAAAAGGAGTCCTGGGTAATCCTCAAGTAGACACAAATGAAAGAATAGAGGAACCCAGAGAAAGGAGAGAAGCCTTTGATGAAGAATATAAACAAAATCTAGAATATATGAAACAGATCCAAAGAGAATATCAGGAAATTAAAAACTCCATTGAAACCTGGCAAAACCTTTTAACAGAAACTAAAGACAAACTTTTAAAACTTGAAGATAGATTTGCAAAGTATGATCATGAAAGGAAGGATCTCTTAAAAATAACAAGGAGCCAGGAAGCAATGATACAAAGGCTAGAAGATGACAAGAGGATTTATAACTTAATAAAATATGTGAATGAAGATGCAGCAACAAATACAAATGAAATAAAAAGTCTATTCACAGAAATAATTAAGGAAAACTTCCCAAACATAGGTAGCAGAAGTGAAGTTCAGATAAATGAGACATATAGAACTCCAGCCAGCTACAACCAAAACAGATCTACACCCAAATATATAATAATCATGATCCCAGAAATCCATCACAAGAACAGAATAATAAAAGCAGTCAGAGAAAAGAAACAGATTACCTCTAAAGGAAAACTCATCAAAATCACAGCAGACTTCTCAATGCAAACCATGAAATCAAGAAGAGCTTGGAGTGAAATATTCCAGGACCTGAAAGAAAATAACCTCCAACCCAGAATGATGTACTCTGCAAAACTGTCTCTCAAAATTAATGGAGAGACAAGATATTTACACAACAAAGAGGAACTGGGGGAGTTTGTGACCACCAATCCAACCCTGCAAAGAATACTGAAGGACATTCTAGAGAGAGAGAAGAAAACCACCAGGGTCCCAGGAATAATGGCAGAAAGGCCTCAAAGAAAGGGGTAGACAGTGGAATAAAGGAGAAAAGTAAACAAATAACAACAGAAAAATAGAATGGCAGAGATAAGACAGATAAGATTGGTTATATCACTGTTTTATCTTGACTGATTTTATTTGAATCTGGTATGCTTGAGAGTGTCAAGTCTGAGAGTAGGGGCAACTACTCTGAAAATGACAGGATTCAATAGGATACCCATTCTGGCTTGATTGTTAACTGCCTTTGAAGTCCTAAAATGTCTCCAGTGTTTAGATTTTATTAATGGTGTAAAGCAATGCTGTTTATATTATATTTAATGATAGAGACAATTTTATTGAAAATAACAAGAGACATCATAGTAACTACCATAGATCATCTAGTCTTTTGTTTTTGTATGTTCTTTTCATTTTGTGTTTCTCTAGGAATTTGTATTGCTGACTTGTTTTGATTTGTTTCTCCCTCTATTACAGAAAGGCTAGGTATATGTGTAGAGACTTATACATGTGTAGAACTTCTAAGTAGTTTACGAGAATGGATTATATTTATTGTAAAGGAAAAAAAAGGAAAACAGAGTATTCTAAAGGATATAATTGCATGTATGCTTGAGTGTGTGGAATTAATGACCATGTTGCTAAAGTTTTGTTGGATGGATGAACAAAACTGGCTGCAGTCTCACTGTTTGGATGCCCACTTTGTGGACTTTACTTTTGTAAGTTGAACAACTGCATCAAAGAGTAAAGTATGTAATTATCAACTAGTGATTTTTGTACTGGTTATTATTTTTGTTTTGTTTTGTTTTTGAGATTTTGTATTTTTTCTACCCTCTTTCTGTTTCAGATTTTTTTCTTTAAATAAAACAATTTTTAAAAAGCAAGAGGAGGAAAAGAAAGTGCTCTAAAAGATAACTGTATGTATTCTTAAGTGTGTAGGATTGATAACCATGTTACTAAGTTTTTGTTGGATTGGTGAACAGAACTGTTCGCAGCCTCACTGTTTGAATGTCCACTTTTTATGCTTTAATTTTGTAATTTGAACAACTATATCCAAGAAGACAATATGTAATGTATCAAATAGTGATTTCTTACTGTTTATTTTTTGAAATTCTGTATTGTTTCTAACCTTTTTTCTGCTTTGCTTCTCCCCTCTTTAAATAAAATTTAAAAAAATTCTAATCACTAAATACTGAGCAATAAAATAGTTGATTATTTAAATATCTTTTCAAAGACAGAGATTAGACATAGGAAACACTTCTTGTACTGTAAACATATTCTAGAAATTTCAAAAATCCATGGCCTTTCTGTTTTCCAGAAAGTATCATAAAAAATAAACATATAATTTATGAAAGATTAAGGAAGGTTATAAATGTGACTTAATTTAAATAATATGTGAAACAATCATTGCTAGAATACACATACACAAATACATATGTGCATATGTGTATTTTTGTATGTCAATATAAATAATGTTATATATAGTGCTCAGACTTTAAGGATATAATAACTTGATGTTTTCCATGTTTGTTTTTGTATATCTGCATACATTAAAACATACAATATTTTTCCAAATATTTCCACATAATTTTGACATGTTTTCAAGGGAATCAGACTGATATCTTAAAGTGTATAAAAGTTTAATTTTCCTTTGACTAATTCTATTATTGCATTTCATTCTAGAACTAGTTTTCTTGCTCACTAGTAAATTTGTGACTAAAAAGAACAATGCAATGGTAAAAGATGATCACATACGTGCTCCAGTTAAACCAATATTAGTATATTTTTGTAACTGTTAATTGATTCAATTATTATTCAATTTGGGGTATGAAATTAAGAAAAATAAAAAGGAACAACGTAATAAAAAAGGAATAATTTAAATTTAAAAATAATTTTATGGTGAAAATAACATTTTTAAAGATAATGTTTTTCAATGAATGAAGCAAAATTTAAGATGGCCACATAACAGGTTTCTATATCTGCACTGTATATTTTTCTAGATACCTAAATTTAAGCCAAATCATAACAACAAAAGCTAGCTGTATTACCTACCACTACTTAAGGCAAAGTTTTATTTCTCAACCATATAAACCGCATGGGACTCCAAGTATACAGACTTACAGTTTCATTTTTTTTTAAGAGAAATTTTCATGATCACACCAGGAGGGTAAGTTTAGAAAGAGTCTCTTGTAGTAAATTATATGCTTTAACTTGGAAGCTGATTCACACATAAATAGTGGGACAGAAGTGTGGTATAGTTAGAGTAAATGCAAACAAGCTGACAAATGCAATATTCTACAAGGGAACAAGAAATATTTTTAACTCAGTTACTATTTCCTGTCTAATAAATGCAGATAGAGATTTTCTGTTTCTTCTTACTCACCTTTGCTTGCCATACTATATCTACCAACCCATTTTTGTTTTGCTCAATTTGTTCATAAAAAATAAAATATCATTTGTCTGAAGGGGGCTGAAAACATGACAAGACAGAGAAAGAGCAAAAGGTCCCCAACTGTGGAACCAGGGAAAGTGAGTCCAACAGAGGTAAATGCAGAGGTGGTTGAGAGCAGCAAACCTGTAATGTCAGAGACAGCCTCATCAGAAATAAAGAAATACATCTGTGTCCTCATCGTCAAATTTAAATCTGAAATTCTAACTTAGGTGAAGCAAGATATAAGAACTACTTGTATTACATTATACATTATCATCTATATTATAATGTTAATTATAATATAATCTATATTATAATTATCATCTACATTATCATCTATATTATAATGTTAATGGATCATTGTTATTCTAACTCACATATTGCTTAATTGATTTAAAAATGCTTTATTTTTGAACAAAATTATATTTGGAAGAATATCATAATGAGTATGGTGCTGGTCATTTTTAAGCTAACTGATTGCTGGTAATACTTTTTAAACACTATGATGTTAGTTCTCTTCAACTTGTTTATCCTTTTTTTAAAAATTTAGTTTCTAAATAAAATTCATCTAAGCCAACATTTTGTATTACATAAAGTTTATACCTCTTGCCAGTGTCTGCATTTCTGAACCAAAATTTGCCTGCATGTGATTTCACTGCAATCATTTTCTTAACTGTTCCTCTACAAACTGAGTCCCCTAATATCTGAAATTGAAGTCTGTTGTGTAAAAAGTATAGTAAAATATTGTAGTCACTTCTTGAAAGTATCATTCCACTGCCTGCAGTCAAACTTGAAATTGCATTTTTGTTATCACTACCATTAGAAATCTTTTTGGACACATTATACCAATCGCTGGCTACTCACCAAACATGTACTCCCTTCAGAGCCTCTTTCATTCCTAGTGATTCTAGAACTTCCTTAACCATTTCTCTCTCTCTCTTTTTCTCTCTTTCTCTCTCTCTCTCTCTCTCTCTCTTTCATTTTTCTTCCAATTATTTTTCTAACCATGTTTCAAGACCATGTTTTTATATGAAACACCCTGGCTATTTAAATAAAGGTACATACTTCTTTGAAATAGAGATTTTTTCCCCTTCCCTTTAAAAAGTATTTGTGTTTCTTAGAAATTTGCTCTGGTTATAACATAATGATGATTAGAAGTAATATCAGAAGATATCTGGCAAATTTGAGATGTTTAAATTTTCTCCTAAGTAAATGGTTCTTAAACTAAATCTTGCCTTGAAAACCATTCATTTCATGATTGGTATTTTTATTAACACAAACATTTCTTTCAACTCTTCATGTAAAGTTTTACTCTAACCCAGGGTTTATCATTTTTAAAAAATGTCAAAATAATATAGTATATCTTTTCAGATTTGATTGCATTGTTTCTCTTTTAACTTTTTAAAACACTCTAGGTTCCTAATAATAAGGTCATCAGTACTTAATTATTTTCTGTAAGTTTTACTCATCATTTATGTTCTACTCCAATTTGAAAAATACTTTGCACAATTGTTGCTGATTAATACACTGTGGTTTCCATTAGTTTTTCCTAAAAGAAGTATAGAAATGTTTCACTTTCTGACTGAGTGCATGTCAATGACTGCCCTTCTCAGTCCTACCATGTGAAAGACTGCCTGAAAGATTTTGTCACAGAGGACACAACCTTTTTTTCTCACATATTACAGATAATGCGCTCTTGTCTTATGCATTGCAGAACAGCTCAGAGTCTATCTCATTATATCTCCATTGACAGTAAAGTTACTTTTTATTCTTGATTTTTTAAAAACACAAACATATATTTACTTATATGTTTATTTTCATCAAAGTTGTCTGTAATTTATAACTCATTTGATTTATATATAAAGCAATTGTTATAAAATAAATGTGAACACATCAAAAAGTTTTGCTTTAGCTTAGAGAAACTGATAAATGTCTGAGGCAGTTATTGTATTATTTTTTTCAGACTTACAATCCAATGATTGATTCCTCTGAAAAGAATTGGACTTGTTAAGCTTTCATTTTCAACTCAAACTTGTATAATTGTTATCCACTCAAATACTTATTCAGAAGAATATTTTTTAAATATGCAAATGTTGATTTATGTCAAAATAAGTAATTTTCTTTTAATACAATTTGTTAGTCAACTGGATCTTATTCAGCTTCTTTTCTCATGTGATAATATATATATATATATATATATATATATATATATATATATATACACACACACATGAGTTTTTTCTCTGAAGATCATTATATATACTTTTACAATGATGCCTTCAGTGACTATGTCTACAATTTTCTATATTAATGACAGGGAAGAATAAATATTTTAAATTGTCAATTAAATCATATGGCAAATATAATATCATTTTCACTAGGCAAAATAAAATCTCTTATATTAAAATAATCTGAAATATATATTTTATATATTCATGTTTATTTAATTTTTCATTGACATTTTCATAAAATAGTATGGACAAAACTCCACTATCTTCTGAAAGAGTGTTTTGATAACTGAATATTATTTTGAGATTTTTTTATGGAATAAAGTACATAATATTGTTTCAACACAGATTAATTAAATTATATTAACTGAAATAAGACCATTGTGACAAACATTTCATACACATTTGCTACTATTTTACATCCAGTATGTATTGTAGTAAATTAATAGTTTCACGCAAATTCTGGTTTCTTTTACATAGGATATCAAAAACATAAATTAAAGAGCAAAATAAAAGAAAAAAATACAATAAAGAGATGATTTCTTGCAAAAGGGGAGGTGCTTCAGAGATGCAGAGAAGAAGGATGTGAAAAAAAGCTTTAAAATGTGTTATGTGCATGTCCCCTGATGAACATCATCATTATGTGCTAATACAAACATAATATTTATTTATTTAAAAATAAATAAGAATTAAATTTTCTAAAAGGCTTAATCTAAAAAATTACTTTAGAAAAATATTAGATGATTACTACCACATAATTTGTGATAATACTTAGAAAAATAAAAAATTAACTTTTTGTAATACATTGGGAAAAAATAAAGTTTGTGTATAATGTATAATGTAATACAAGTAGTTTAAAATAGTTTGAAATTTTGGGATTGGATTCAAACACATTTGGCTTAATGAGGGACCATATTTATTTTAATGATCATATAAAATCTCTTCATTAATGAAGTGGTAATAATTTCACCATCATACTAATTGTAGTAAATATGCAAATGTATGTTAAATCTTATACACAAATATTAAATGACATATTCATGTGTGTATTTATTTTCTATTGAAATTACACAAATATCAACAACACTATTCCCTTAAAATAATGCATCTTATTTTAGTTTTATGGTAGTCAAAAGTTTAAAATAGGTTTCATTCAATGGGTGAGCTGAAGTCACAATGTTGGCAGGACAGGTTTCCTTTCTAGACATTTTAGAATAGAAGCTACTTTTTAACCTTTTCTATTTTCTAGGGATTATCTGCATTTTTGGTTCATAGTGCCTTTTCAGTAGCAGACAAATGACTGCAAACCAACTCATGCTCACATTTCATTCCAATGACTGTGACAGAGATTCTTTTTCCTCCTTTTTATTTATCAGGACTCTTGTGATTACTCTGAGCCTTCTACATAATCATGGTTAGTCTATTATATCAAAGTAAGCTGATTAAGAACCTTATTTCACTTGCATTTCAGTGTTATTTTTCATGCAGTATAACATTTTTACAAGTTACCAGGCTTAAAGCATGGGTATCTTTTGGAGTAAGGTATTACACTAAGGCATTACACTATATACCAGTCATATGTTTCATGAAAATATGGTATTTTCAAATATTCACCTACTATTAAGCCCTTTATCACACACATTTTAGACATCCTCATGAATGGTGCTACAGCATAATATGCTTTAAAGTAGAAAATGGAATGACATTATTTTTGAATATATTCACAACAGAATTTATTTCTACAATGCCTTACAAAGTGAAATTGAGATAACATAATCTTCACTGTACAGGTCAACGTTTTTCTCTTAGTATTTTAAAATTTATAACAATTTATAACATATATAAAACAATTTATTTGTGCAATGCTTTACAAAACAAGATTGAAGTAACATTATCTTCATTGTACAGGTCAATATTTTTCTCTTAGTATTTTAAAATTTTATAACATACATAAATGTTTATGTATATAATTTTAAAATTTTCATGAGATAATTTTTATAATGGATTTTACTTCATGCTTGGTTAAACCTGAATGCTCAATGTCAAAATTAATGTGTAACTTTACCTTTGGAAAATATTATTACTTCTCACAACATTTTAAATATGTGATAATTTTTAATAATATTGAATGTTACTAATAAATAATTATTCCTATTAGGCTTGAAAATTGCAAGATTACCTTGTTTACTGTTGTTCAGAAGATATGAACTGAGGTAATAATAACTTTTCTGAGATAGACATTTGTTAAGATCTTCACACATTATTTAACATCTATCTTAATATAGGTATCATCTGAGTCCACAATTATTAATATCATTGATTTTAAAATGCTTAACCAAAATTTAGATAAATAAAAATATAACATTAAATTTTGATCTCTTTTAAATCTTGATTTATTTTAAACAATATGTAGTTACATGTATTTTATTTGCACTAGAGTTATATTTCTGGTTATCTATATTAAAATCTCTTTTATAGGACAGAAGGTTATTTATAAATTCATAGTTGCATCTGTTTTTAATATAATATTAAGTAATTTAAACATTTTAAAGGTCAAGAAGTTCTATAATTTATTTAATAATACAAAATATATTTAGGTAATAGGTTCTTAATTTTAAATAAAATATTTTCTTTAAAAAATTAGTCAAATATAGCATGTTTTATATCAGTCAGAGAGTAGTGAATTTGCTTTCAAGAGCAATATTCTCATATTTTTGTGGAATCAGCAACATATATTAAAACATCAAATGACAAGAAATAGCTGCAAAACCTAAGCTATATTTATTCTTAGGCAACAAAATTTCTGAATATGAACCTTTTAGGCTACTAGAAGAAAAAAATAATAGAACATATCTTGACATAATTTTTATTTATTTGTTTCCTTACATAGATGAAATGATCATTGTCAGACAAATTTATATTGAAAATAATGTGTAATATGACTCAGTTTGAAATGATTGCTTTTGGGAAACATATTGTTACACTGCATTATCACAAAGCCTTTAAAACTGTTTCTTAGTCTTTGTATAATTATCCCTGTATTACTTTCTAGTCATCATCTCTTCAAAATAACACCTTATTAATACAAATGTTAGCTTTATGAATCCTTAGGAATTACTAATAATATTAAATGAGTTCATCAATTACTGAAGCTAATTAACAGTTGTTAATACTATTATATATTAATGTTAATAATATTATGTAAACAATATAATTTTAATATTGATTCCTAAATTAAGACCCACAAATAAACAAATACATGTACTACAGTGATATCAAGGAAATTAACTATAAAACTTTAGTTACAAAATAATAAAAATGGGGGCTGGGGATTTAGGTCAGTGACATAAAGCACCTCCTTGCCAGCATGGTCATGAGTTCAAACACTGGTACAAATATATATATATATATATATATATATATATATATATATATATATATATATAATAAAAATGATTATTTAAAATCATAATTTATTAAAAATTGTTTCAAATTATGTTACTATATTCTGACAACAGTATGAAATTGAATTAGAAATAAAATAATTTTTACATACATAATACAGTAAAAAAGCTCTTCTTATTTGTTAAAAATTACTTCAAGTATTTTTTGGCTGGATATACAGTGTTTAAATATATATGCTGGATATACAGTATTTTAATGTGCTAATATGACTGCATAGTTCCCTTTAAAATACATACCAAGAAACAGTAGCAATTACAACAATGTCAGAATTATCTCAGTTTATTAGGTGTGGATTTCCAATATTTTTTCTTTCCTTTTTAAAATTAATGCATAATCTCATACTGATAGTTTAACAGCTCATTAAAACATCATCAACAATTTTACCCCTTCTATATTAAATTTAGTGCTACTTATAGTGATAAATTACTTAAGGAAGAGGAACAAATCTTAAATTTATGAATATTGAAGTCCTACTAGAACACAATAAATGTACTGTTAATTGGAGTCTTGAGTTCACCTTTTTAAAGTTGCTCTGTATAATTCACTCTTGAAATATTTTGTTTAACACTGTTCTGAATTCTGAACATTTTAACTGGAAATAAGATAGTTTTGCTAATTATATTTGTGCAATTAAATGGTATCAACAAGCTCCATTTTTACTGTCTTTTTATAACTTACAAGGACTTAAAATTAAAATTGTTTAATCATTCAACAGTCAAGAATATGTTAAATGTCTTAATACAGATTTCATTCAATTTAGTTAATATATAGAATGCAAGTTTAATAAAAATTGTCTTCTACATTGAAGATTAAGGTATATAGTCACTATAAGCAATGACTATACTACAGTTATAAAAGGAATTCCAATAAATATATAAAAATAAAAGTGTTGGGTATAGTGACACATACCTGTAATTCCAGAACTCAGGAGGCTGAGACAGGAGGATTCCAATGAGTTCAAGGCCAGCCAGGCTACATAGTGACTTTGAAGACACCCTAAACTGAGAACCTATCTAAAAAAAAGCTGATGAATAAAGGATATGGCAGTATAATTTGCTTATACTTTAGAGGACCCTAATGGTAATAAATGAATCATTCAGACTATCAATTATTGCCCACTTTATTGAATTGTACTTTTTAAGAGCTCACAGTACTTGAAATAATGTAACAGAAATATCCTCAATTAGCCATAATATAGGATTGTTTGATTTATATAATGGCTTTAGGTAGGCTGTCTGTTTTTGGACTAGAAGCTACTATTTTAAGTTAGCTTGGATCTTTTTCTCCTTATTTATATTTCCACGTGTTCTTCCTTTCACAAATCAAAAGAAATTCAGGGTATTCATACCTAGGTGTGTGAGGACTTATTCAATGATTAATAAGAGAAATATCAGAGACTCCTTAACACTTAGATGCATGAACCCTTGAACCCTACCAATGTTCTAAAAGATAGAAGGAAAAGAGTTGTTATAGTCTTCTACCAAGGAGACCATGATAAAATGCCATGTGCTGAATGGCTTAAACAACATAAATTTTTTTCCTTACAGTTCTAGAAGCTGGATCAAAAATCAAAAATGTTATCAAGTTAAATTTTTGGTACGACTTTACTTGCTGGCCATAGAATTGTTCCTTCTGACTGTGTCCTTACATAACATTTCCTTTGCTTATATATAGAAAGAAATATCTATGACTGAATCTTTGTACATGGACAGCAGTCCTGTCTGATTAGAACACCATTAGCGTGACCTCATTTACTCTTAACTATCCTATTACAGCCCCCAAATACAGTCAACCGGGTCATTGACTTTGTTTTATCAATTTTACTGGAAAATAATCAATAAAATTGGAGAGCTGCAAAAAAATGAACAGAACCCATCCATTAAGATATTTCTATTGGTCCAATATAAGTGTTTAGTGCTTTCATAAGCACTCCTATGCCTTGTACTCTAGACAACACTGAGGGGAATTTCTGGATGTTCTTATCTCTTAGATGATCTCAAGTTGCAATTACAAAGGACTGTTTTATCATTATTTGTAAATTCCTTAGACTCTGTATACTTCCTGTTTCTTGCTCCTTAGATGGATCTTACCCTGGCCACTGTTTTGGATGAACTACTGTTGACTCTCCACTTCATTAAATGCTCAATAAAGGCCCAAAGGATAATGTATTCTGTAGACATGAAACCTAGAATTGTATTAGCCATTGTGTTGCTATTAGTAAAAAAAAACCCACAGAGAAATGGACCCAGGCCTCAATCCATGTGTGAATAACAGACAGACCTCTGGAGGTTAACTGAGGTCACAATTACTCTCTTATTTAAAACTTTGTTTCAGTTACCACAGTAAGAATATTAGCTATTATAAAGAGAAATAACTCTGCCTTAATCAACTTTATACTTATAACATTTTTATATAATGTGATTTTTATTTTTATTGAAATGAAATAGTTGTATATAGATATGAGGAATGCATTTTCAAATAAATGGATTTAACTTAGGAGTATCTATATTTAACAAGTTGAATATTTAGAATAAAAACAATGATTTTTATTTGAATTCTGTACACCTCATTGAGACATTTTATGTTAAAACTGTGTTTTTCTTATCTGAAAAGTTAAACAAACATGTCAAACTCTCAAATACTATAATATTCTAGCTGTATTTCTATCTATTTTCATCCAAATAATTAAGTCTATTCTATTGTCCTTTTTAAAAAAAATTTCCCTAAGTTTTTAAAATCATTCTCAGTCAACTCATCTGAATTTTTTCTTTTCCTGTGAATAAGTTATTTTGACAATGATATCTTGATTTCATAATACTATGACTCCTTGGTGTTTGAGTAGGTCACAAGTGACAATGATCAGCATGCTCTTTATTACTTTATTATTTTAATGCTCTTATCACTGGAAGCTTAGACATAATTACAAA
Organism: Hydrochoerus hydrochaeris; assembly: GCA_004027455.1. Classification (NCBI taxonomy): domain Eukaryota; kingdom Metazoa; phylum Chordata; class Mammalia; order Rodentia; family Hydrochaeridae; genus Hydrochoerus; species Hydrochoerus hydrochaeris. The sequence goes on along the minus strand of PVLA01003977.1, from coordinate 178,277 downwards.
TTTAACAAAGAATTGAAGTTTCATCCTAGTGAGAACATTTTATATGTGTGAGGCCAACTTCTAGTTGCTGGAATTTTCACTAAAAAGAAAAAAAAGGACACTACCTCAGCTCAAATAAAGACAAAGGGATGCATTAGCAGCACATTTTGCACTTTGAGTCCATGGAACTCATCTGCTACTATGCCTATGAAAGATATGTGCTATTTTTACATACTCTGGGATTCTTAGTAAAGCATTACATACTTCCGTAATGGTGAAATTCTGTAAGTACTGATTCAGAGCAGACAAATTAAAAATGTTTCTGAATATTTTAAGTATATATTACATTTTAAAAAAGAAACAAAGAAGAAGTCAAGATGGCCAATCAGTGAGCAACAAAATACAAAGCCTCCTAGGAGAAACACCTCATGTGCCAGAAACACCTTGAGAGACCCAGACAGAGGGAGATGGATCCTCATGTCACAGGAAGAAATTAAAATGTAAAACTCTCATCAAACATGTCAGGACTACAAGTGAAACAGCTAAAAATTATGGGACACAGCATTTTTGCTGTGACCTGCCAAGTTTGCACCTGCCTGAATTTTGACCAGCTTGAGTCCACACCAGCCAGCAGCATTCATTCCCAGTGCCACTCACAGGAAACACAGCAGCTCTGAAGTCAGAGGTTGGTGAGCCCAATGGAGAGCGGGGCCTAAGAAGGGACCTTCATTAATCCATGGTCAGTGCTGGGAATGAGACAACCCCCTATGGGAAGGGTGTGACCAAATGGGCAACATGTTGGAATTGGGCAGGAAGAGCCTGAACTGGGAGTGACAATGACTTCATTTGGTTGCACCCTCCCCAGAGCAGATTTGTGGGTTTGCTTGGACTGGGCCGTGCCCCTGGCCAGGACCCAATGAGCCATCGCAAATCAATTCCCTGTGCCTAGCATGCACTAAGCAGGTGAAGGCCCCTGAAGTTTGGCTGGCCTGGTGGGGAGAGCAGGCAAGAGAGGGTGGAGGTCCCTCACCAGCATGTTTCAGAGGAACCGTGGCAAACAGGGAAGGGGGCTGGGACCTGCACTATGACCTGTATGGAGGAAACCAGGGCCATGACAGGAGAGAGAGGCAGGAGGAGGCCCCCAGCACAGAACCCTGAGAATACTGATCCAGGAGAAGGAAAAACAAGGGAGACTGAGGGCAGCAAACATTCAACATCAGACATGGCTTCAATGGACATTAAGAGATATCTTTGGGACCTTGTAGATGAGCTCAAAACTGAAATATTAAATCAGGTAAAGCAAGATATGAGTAGAGTAATAAAAGAAGTGCTCTCAGGAAGCATCTCTCAGGATGATACAGACAAAAGAAGGAAGGAACACAAAAAAGGAGAGACACATTTGATAAAGAATATAAAGAAAATATAGAATACATGAAGCAGATTCAAAGAGACTGCCAGGAAATTTAAAAATCCATTGAAAGCTGGAAAAATGCCTCAAAAGAAACTAAGGATAGACTATCAAAACTTGAAGACAAGTTTGCAATGTGTGATCATGAAAGGAAAGATTTCTAAAAAATAACAAGGAAACAGGCAATAATAATACAAAGGCTAGAAGATGACAAGAGAATCTACAATTTAAGAATAAGAAATGTGAATGAAGAAGCAGAGATATATATAGGTGAATTACAAAGGCTATTAATGGAAATAATTAAGGAAAACTTCCCAAGCATGGGAAAAGAAAATGATATTTGGTTATGTGAGGCATACAGAACTCCAGCCACCTACAACCAAAACACATCTACATCCAGACATATAATAATCAAGATACCAGAAATTCAATATAAAAACAGAATATTAAAAGCCATCAGAGAAAAGAAACAGATTACCTATAAAAGTAAGCCCATCAGAATCATGGCTGACTTCTCAACACAAACCATCAGATCAAGAAGAGCTTGGAGCAAAGTATTCCAAGCCCTGAAAGAAAATAACCTTCAGCCCAGATTGATGTAGCCTGCAAAACTGTCACTAGAAATTAACGGAGAAACAAGATGCTTCCACAACAAAGAGAAACTGGGGCAGTTTGTGACCAGCAATCCAACCCTACAGAGAATACTGAAGGACATTCTAGAGAGAGAAAAAAAATACCAGGATTTTAGGAACAGTGGCAGAAAGGCCTCAATGAGTGGGGCAGGCAGTAGAATGAAGGAGAAAACTAGATAAACAAAGGCAGAAAAATAGCATAGCAGAAATGAGGCAGACAAGGATGGCTAGAAACTCTAGATGGTCTTGATACACTATATTGTTAATAGTGCACCAGGATTTAAACCCACATTACTCACACTACTCTGCTTAGATGTATTATATTCTGTTCTAGTCATTCTACCTGTACTAGATTTGAGAGCACAGACAGTAACCCTGAAAATAACAGGATATTACAGTAATCATCCTTTATTTCCTATTAACTTAATCTAAAGCTCTGTAAAACATACACTGTTTTACCATGACTGATCATAATTGAATCTGGTTTGTTGGATCGTGGTTTTATATTGATAGATTTTATTCAAAGCTGTTATGATTGATAGTACCAAGTCTGAGATTTTAGGCAACTGCACTTAAGATGACAAGATCCACTGGAACATCCACTCTGGTTTGATTATTACCTGCCTTTGAAGTTTTATACTGTTTACAATGTTTTATTTTTACTAATATTGTTATTTACTGCTATACTCAATTATACTGCTATATTCAGTTATGCCTGGTGATTTAGAAAATTCTATTGAAGATAATAAGAAACAACACAGTAATTATTGTAGATTACCTTGAACTGTGTTTTTATAAGACTTTTTGTTTCATGTTTTTATAGGAATTTGTTTTGTTTTGTCTTGCTAAGTTTTGTTTTTCCCTCTAATACAGAAAGGATAGAAATATATGTAGAGACTCATGCATGCATAGCTGTTTACACTCTCACTGTTTGAATATCTACTTTGTATGCTTTAATTTTGTAACTTGAGCAACTATTTTTAAGGGGACAATATGTAATATATCAACTAGTGATTTCTTATTGTTTATCTTTGTTTTGAAATTCTGTATTATCTCTACCCTTTACATGCTTTTGTTTCTCTTTAAAGAAAAAAAAAGCTTAATAAAACCAAAAGTGAAAAAAAATAGTTCAAAACTGGGCTGGGGATATAGCTCAGAAGCAAAGCACCTGCCTGGCAAGTGCAAGGTCCTGAATTCCATTCCCAGTTAACCCCCTTCCAAAAAGGAATAGATTACAAAAGCTCAAAACTGTAAAACTAAATCATTCATTAACAAATAGATTAGTAAATAAAGTATCTATACAATAGAATACCATTCAGTAATACAAAAGAACAAACTAAGCATATGTACAAGAACTTAGTTGCAGCTTAAGAAATACATACTGTGTGATTCCATTTATGTGAAATTCTAGAAAATGCAAACTAATCTACAATGACAGGAAGCCATTGTTGCCTGTGTCTGGGGTGAAGAGGGGAAGATGCAAAAGGAAATAAGGGAAATTTAGGATAATGAGCATACTCTGTATCTCAATTATGGTGGTGCGTAGTCTGTATCAAAACTCCTTGGTGTCAAAACGCTGCCCTGTACACTTTAAATGAATGCAGTTTGTGATGTATAAATTATTTTTTAATAAAGTGTGAGAGATAAAAAAAGAAACAAAGTTTTTTTTTTGTACAGTGGATTGAACTCACATTGCACTTGCCAGGCAGGCACTTATGCCACTGAGCTAAATCTCCGGCCCTAGAAACAAAGATTTTATATTTATCTTTATTGTAAGAAAACTACAAGTTTAGAATATGTATTTTTTCACTTAATTTAGAACTAAATAGCATCTTTATGAACTCAATTCTAAATGGCTATATTAATTATTTAAGCAATTTAAGAGAAATCTGATTTATATATTTCTCATATTTAAAGGTATTTGAAGTATATATACTTTTATGTTTCAATGTAACTTGTGAAACATTCAGAAACAAAATGAGATAATTTCATTGAACTCTAGAGGTCATATTTTTTATTTCTGTATGCTTCCTTCTCATTCATACTTATCACTATCTATAAGGCCTTATAGATATTTATTTCTGTCTTCATAACATAATCTTATCAATTATGTTATTATATGACATCCAAACAAGTATTATTTAACTTTGTGCCTTTTGTCATACATAGTTGTATTACTAGATGCAATGCAATCTTTATAAATAAATGACCTACAACTACTGGGCACTTAAAGTAATCATACTCTAGACAGCTATCTCATTTATTCTGCATGGTAATAATTAAAAATTTCCACACCTTTTCAAGGAACTACTTACCAAGCTGTAATGCCATTTATGTTATTTGACTATTCACATCTAGCAAAACAGTCATAAAGTATTGTACTGAAGCTTGACATATCTTTAAAAGAGCAATGTGCCAACATTTTTCTCATACTTCCTAAAGACTCTATAAGAGATAAATCACTCCAATGTGCTTTCACTGAAATTCTACCAAACCATATTAACATACTTACTTAGTGAGTATTCCACTTTATATTTAGCATATAATAAAATACATCCTATTTTCTTCTGTTTTTACATTTTCAACTTGTGCACATCTTTTGTAACTTAGAGAAAAATTATACTGTCTTCCATATCAACAGATAAAATTCCTGAGAAAAAAGTTACACATGTAACCAACCAATTCACAACAATTCATTTCACTAGAATTCCTCTGTTCATTACAGACAATCTTGCCTAAATCAATTTTAGGCCTGCTTCTACTTAAACATCTTGTAACTTTAACAAACTTCACCAAATCTGTGTTCCACTAAATGCATAGAAAAAAATTTTTCTCTACATTTTTTTTCTTTAAAGATGATTACTTGGCTTATCATCTCTGTGCCACAAAATTTCTATGTTGAAATCTAATCTCAGTGTGATAATAAGTGATTCATTTATAAATGTGAGCCTCTTGCAAATAGATTTTGCACCCTTATAATAGATGTATACGAAAGCCAGTCATCTCTCTTTTGATGGCCCCTTGCCTTCATTGCCCCATCATGTGAAGACATTATTATCTCCCTTTTGTGCATCTATCAATTCCTCAGAGTGAGAACACCTATATATTGTTATATGTAAGGAACAGGTTTTACTCAACACTGGATCTACTGCTTCCTTGAATTTGGACTTCTTAACCTCCAGAATAATGAGAAAATGTTTTTCTATTTATTTACTTTTTGCATTTGTATATTTCAATGCAGTGGTATAAGTAAGACAAAATTTCATGATTTATATTATAACTCCCCAAATACATCAAATTCTTAGCCCCTACAATTGTGATTTAATTTGGAAATTATATCCTTGTAGTATATTAACTGGAAATTTTTAACATAGGGCTTATTAAAATGCTTTTGGGATCTGATAAAACTGAGACATTTGGACAGAGGCCAGCAATGTGAAGATGATCCTGTGAGAATGGAGTTACAGTGGCTATAAACAAAAGAAAGTTGAGGATATCTGTACATCACCAGATGACAGGGAGAGAAAAGATTGCATTCAGAGTTTCAGATTATGTCTGTGTCTGAACCTTGCCTATTTTAAGGCAGCCAGTTTGAGGTACTTTGTCAGGGTAGCCCAGCAAAAGTAACATATCTGAAACGTTTGTCTTTCACATAGTTTTCTTAGGTAAGAAGCTAGCTACAAAATTAGTTGCCTTTGGGAAATTCATTCATCATTTTAAGGCTCAATTTTGTGATCTATAAATTTTAATTCTTTATAAAAGAATCAAACCATGCTACTCTGCACCTATCTTATTCTTTCTAATCACTTTTTTAATTTCTAGAGCACATTATCAAGATTGACTCTGTTATTTTAAGAACTGAATATATTTTAAAAATCAGCATTCTCAATAATAGCAGCAGCTTACTAAGTGTATCATCTTGTATTTTCTATTTTTTTTACTGGTTTTTCATTTTGTCTTTTATACAATTCCAGAGAAAATAACTAAGAGAAATGAAGTATAAAAATAAATACAAATTGTAAATTAATTGATTATGATATTTATCTAGCATTTTTGTCAGACTTTTAAATATTTAATTCTTTCTAAAGATAATTATAATATACATAAATATGTGTTTACTGAATTTCCACATAGAATTCAATGTTTATCATCAAATATATTAATACAGGTTCTTCCTCTGATATACCTTTCCTCTTTATTATTCAAAAACTATATATTCTGAAATATTTTTATAACAGGATAATTTTTCTAATAATATTTTTGTTTCTTTTTGAGTTTTCATTGGATTGCTAATTAATTTTTGATAACAACCATAAAGCTAAGAAATCTGAGTGTTGAACTGTTTCAAAGATTTTTAGAGTTTATATACTTATAAGACAAAAATGTATTACAAAGTTTACTAGTTCCACCTAGTGGCAATAAAAAAATTTAAAAATATGCTTTTCACTGAAATGTTAAAATAATTACATAAAGTTTTCAAAAGTTTACTTATATAAGCTTTGAATAAAGTGGATATCAAATATATGAAGGCCACTATAAAAAGTCATAAAATAAATTTTGAATTTCTGCAAAATTTATTTTCTGTTAATATTTATTTTATTATTTCAAAAAAGCAGATTGTGAAATGCAGATCTAACAAATGGTATATCCTCATAAAATTAAACATTTATTTTCTTATTTCTACAAATTAAACATGTTTCCTCCATATAGATATTAAATGACACTCAGCTGCTGGTTCCTAAATAGCCACAATATATTCATAAATTATCATAAAACACATAAGGAAATATATGAGCTGAAAAATGCATCTTTATTAGAAACTAATAAAATACTGTAAGAAAATGTATCAGAAATTCAACAAACCTAAATACTTTTAAGAATTATTTTACTAATATAGTTCTGTATTTAAAAAAATGTAGGTATCTGAAATGTTGTTATAGTGATAAAAACAGTACCATCTTATATTTTAAATTTCAAAAATAATAATAACCTTCAACCAAGGTTATCATCATGAAGGTGATAAAAGAATGATACATGAATAAGTTGTTTTTTCAATATGAATATCAATGGAACACCTGTCATTGAAAATTATTTTTTTCTTTTGCATCAATAACACCTTTGAGGTTCTTATGAAAGCTATTTATGCTTTATAAGTACCTTCACTTTACTGTGTTGTTAGTATCTGCAAAAGTGTAAACTGTACATAACATGTTTTATAGTACAATATTCTTCAGGTTTAGTCATGATAGCCTGAATTTTATGTATTTTTATTTTTTTAAAGATTTTATTTAAAGAGAAACAAAAGCATGTAAAGGGTAGAGATAATACAGAATTCCAAAAAAAGATAAACAATAAGAAATCACTAGTTAATAAATTACATATTATCCTCTTAGAAATAGTTGTTCAAGTTACAAAATTAAAGCATACAAAGTAGATAGTCAAACAGTGAGAGTGTAAACAGCTATGCATGCATGAATCTCTATGTGTATTTGTAACCTTTCTGTATTAGAGAGAAAAACAAAACTTAGCAAGACAAAACAAAACAAATGCCTATAAAAACATGAATCCAAAAAGTCGTATAAACCCACAGTACAAGGTGATCTACAATGATTACTGTGTTGTTTCTTATTATTATCAATAGAATGTCTATATCATCAGGCATAATTGAATATAGCAGTATAACTGAGTATAGCAGTAAATAACAATATTAGTAAAATAAAACATTGTAGACAGTATAAAACTTCAAAGGCAGGTAATAATCAAACCAGAGTGGATATTCTAGTTGATCTTGTCATCTTAAGTGCAGTTGCCTATACCCTTAGACTTGATACTATCAATCATAACAGCTTTGAATAAAATCTATCAATACAAAGCAGCAATCTAACAAATCAGATTTGATTATGATCAGTCATGTTAAAACAGTGTAGGTTTTACAGAGCTTTAGATTAAGTTAATAGGAAATAAAGGATGATTACCGTAATATCCTGTTATTTTCAGGATTACTGTCTGTGCTCTCAAATCTAGTACAGGTGGAATGACTGGAACAGAATATAATACATCTAAGCAGAGTAGTGTGAACAATGTGTGTTTTATCCTGGTGCACTATTAACAATATAGTGTATCAAGACCATCTATATTAGAGTTTCTAGACATCCTTGTCTGCCTTATTTTTGCTATGCTACTTTTCTGCCTTTGTTTAGTTTTCTCCTTCATTCTACTGCCTGCCCCACTCATTGAGGCCTTTCTGCCACTGTTCCTAAAATCCTGGTATTTTTTTTCTCTCTCTAGAATGTCCTTCAGTATTCTCTGTAGGGTTGGATTGGTGGTTACAAATTCTCCCAGTTCCTCTTTGTCATGGAAGCATCTTGTTTCTCCATTAATTTCTAGTGACAGTTTTGCAGGGTACGTTAATCTGGGCTGAAGGTTATTTTCTTTCAGGGATTGGAATACTTCACTCTAAGCTCTTCTTGATCTGATGGTCTGTGTTGAGAAGTCAGCCGTGATTCTGATGGGCTTACTTTTATAGGTAATCTGTTTCTTTTCTCTGATGGCTTTTAATATTCTGTTTTTATATTGAATTTCTGGTATCTTGATTATTATATGTCTGGGTGTAGATGTGTTTTGGTTGTAGGTGGCTGGAGTTCTGTATGCCTCACATAACCAAATATCATTTTCTTTTCCCATGCTTGGGAAGTTTTCCTTAGTTATTTTCATATGTAGCCTTTGTAATTCACTTGTATGTATTCCTGCTTCTTTGTTCACATTTCTTATTCTTAAATTTAGATTCTCTTGTCATCCTCTGGCCTTTGCATTGTTACTGCCTGTTTCCTTGTTGTTTTTAAGAGATCTTTCCTTTCATGATCACACATTGCAAACTTGTCTTCAAGTTTTAATAGTCTATCCTTAGGTTCTTTTAAGGAGTTTTTCCAGCTTTCAATGGATTTTTAAATTTCCTGGCAGTCTCTTTGAATCTGCTTCATGTATTCTATATTTTCTTTATATTCTTTATTAAATGTTTCTCTCCTTTTTTGTGTACCTTCCTTCTTTAATCTGTATCATCCTGAGAGATGCTTCCTGAGAGCATTTCTTTTATTACCCTACTCATATCCTGCTTTCCTGATTTAATATCTCAGTTTTGAGCTGGTCTACAAGGTCCCGAAGATATCTCTTAATGTCCATTGAAGCCATGTCTGATGTTGTGTGTTTTCAGGCCTCAGTCTCTCTTGTTTTTCCTTCTTCTGGATCTGTATTCTTAGGGTTCTGTGCTGGGGGCCTCCTCCTGCCTCTCTCCTGTCATGGCCCTGGCTTCCTCCACACAGGTTATAGTGCAGGTCCCAACCCCTTTCCCTGTTGGCCACATTTCCTCAGAAGCACACTGTCAAGGGAACTCCACTCTCTCCTGCCTGCTCTTCTCACTGAGGTGTAAGCAGAGGCTGCGTATGCCAGCTCCTCCCCATCAGGGCAGCCAAGCTTCAGGGGCTATCACCTGGTTAGTGCTTGCTAGGCACAGGGAATTGACTTGGGATATCTCATTGGGTCTTGGCCAGGGGTGTAGCCCAGTCCAAACAAATCACACGAATCTGCTCTGGGGAGGGAGCAACCAACTGAAGCCACTGTCACTCCCAGTTCAGGCTCCTCCTGCCCAATTCCAACATGTCGCCCACCTGGTCACACCCTTCCCATGGGAGGGTCTCTCTCCCAGCACTGACCATGGATCAGTGAAGGTTCCTCCACTGGCTCTGCTCTCTGCTCTCCATTGGGCTCACCAACCCCTGACTTCAGCGCTGCTGTGCTTCCTGTGAGTGGCAGTGGGAAAAAGTTTGGGCAACTCTGCCTGCCAGAGCAGATTCAAGCTGGTGCAAACTTGGTGGGTCACCACAAAAATGCTGTGTCCCGTAGCTTTTAGCTGTTTCATTTGTAGTCCAAAAGTATTTGATGAGCTTTTTTAAGTTTTAATTTCTTCCTGTGTCAAGAGGATCCATCTTCTTCTGTCTGGGTCTCTCCAGGGTGTTTTATTCTGGCATATGAATTGAGGTTTTGTATTCTGTTGCTCACTGATTGGCCATCTTGTCTTCTCTCCTGTATTTTTAAATGGATTTGATCTGTCTAGAGTACATTACTGTGAATAAAATATTTCCCTATAGTGTTGGATATTGTTAACTAAAATTTCAGATATTTTAAGAATAATAATCAATCCCCAGTACCAAAAATAAATAAAGAATAAATTAAAGAAAAATTACAAATTATTATTCTTATTCAGATAGAAATAATATACTATGGTAAGCAAAGAGATAAACTTTTGTTCTATATGTCAACTTTAAATAATTTACATATAATAGCAAATGATTAAAACATCATATGGCAGCAAATTGCTTTATCATTTTTGCCTTTGCTGTTTGCCGTAGATAGCTAACCACATCCTTTGATTGCTTGTCACAATTGTTAGAACTTAATGTTACTATTATTAAATAATCAAGGATAAAAAATGAGTCAAAAGAGTACAATACTAACCTTATATTCTTAAATTTTATATTAAATTACATTGAATCATAATGGATGCAAGCAAAGACTGGTGGTATGTTTTGTGGAATAAAACAAAAACTAATCCAGTATTCTTAACATATTATAGATTGCTCCAGCTTCAATATAAGTATAAAATATATTTATCTATAAATCATATTGTATATACCTATGATATATACTTATGTACATATTGTATATACTTATGTATATACATATATTATGGTTGAATGACAAAGAAAGTTACAATGTACACTTATTGTAAATCAGACATTTGGCAAAAATTTGTCATAAATATTTCTCACTTTTATGGAGAGCAGGAAAGAGGGAGAGGAGGGCAGGAGAGAGGAAGAGAGGGAGAGAGGTGTATATTTGATTTTGAGCCATTTAGTATGATGCTGGCTACTAGTTTGTCATAGATGGCTTTTATTAGACTGAGATGAAAATCCTCTGAAGTTTCCTGTAGGGTTTTTTAAATTGAATAATTACACAGATTTTATCCTTGACAGTGGTGATGTGGTGAATTACATTTATTGTTTTGCACATGTTGAACCATTTCTGCATATCTGGGTTGAATCCTACCTGGTCATGTGTTTAATATTCATAATGATTTGCTGCATTCTGTTAACATGTTTTTTGCATCTGCATTCATTAGGGAGGTTGGTCAATAGTTCTCTTTTTTGTTTGGGTCCCTCTCTAGTTTTGGTTTCAGGGTAATACTTGCTTCTAGGAATGATTTTGGAAGTACTGCTTTCTTTTCAATTTCATTAGAGTGGTTGAGGAGAAATGGAATTAGATCTTCCATAAATTTCTTGTAGAATTCAGCAGTGAATCCATAAAGATTTGGGTTTTTCTTTGTTGAAAAGATTTTAGTTGCATTTTCAATTTCATTGACTGACAGTAGATTATTTATAATTTTTATATCTTTCTGATTCAGCTTTGGTAAACTTCACAAAATGAGTTCTAGATTTAATGAGCAAATATGGTCTCATAAATGGATATAATGTCAACACTCTAAAATAAATAGCGTTCTTATACACAAATAACAAACTCACTGAGAGAGAACAGCTTTCATAACAGTGTCAAAAAATGAAATGCTTAGGAATCAGTCTATTCCAGGAAGTAAAATATCCTTACATTAAAAACTACAGTACTGTGAAAAAGGAGATAAAAGATGATATCATAAAATGGAAAGATGACCCTTTCTCTTAGGGTGATAAAAGAAACATAGTGAAAAATGATACATCCACAATTGTTATACAAATTTAATGAAATCTCAATAAAAATCATTACTATATCTTACAGAGGAAAAAATCCAAAAATCTATTTGTAAACAAAAGAGCTGGAATACCAAAAATAATTAATAATTCTGATGAGCAAAGTTAATAAAGGAGGCACTAATATCCCTGAATTCAAATTACTCTAGAGAGCTACTGTGATAAAAGCACCATGGCTCTGAAAAAAAAAAACTGGATCTTATTAGAAGATCCAGAAACAACTTCAAACATACTCATCCACCTTATTTTTTAGCAAAGGGGTCAAACATGTTAATTGCAAGATAGATAGTCGCTTATAAATGATGCTGGAAAAACTGACAAAGCCTAAAATTAGACCCATGTCTTTCATCATACACTACTAAAATCTAAATGGACCAAAATATTAAAACAGAAACACTAAATCTGCTGGAAGAGAGAAAAGTCAGGGCTGTGGAAGACATAGGCAAAGACTTCATGAACAAAACTCAGATTGCACAAGAAATATTACAAAGAATAAACAACTGGGATCTCATTTTATTGAGGAGCTTTTGAACAGCAAAAGAAACCATCAAGATTGAAAAGACAAACAACAAATTGTGACAAAAGCTTTGCCAACTGTTATCTCTAACAAAGAACTAATATGTGGAATATACAAAGTACTAAAAAAAATCAATCCCCCAAATTTCAAGACTCTTTTCAAAAATGGAATTACGTATATGTGTAAAATATAGCGAACCACAAAATTTGTATAATAGTTCTACCTGAATAAGGCTGAAGCAGAGAATGATGAATCTATTTAATGATAAGACAATGTTATGTTTCTGTAAAATTCTCATAAGAAGGCAAAAGAAAGTGTCATTGGATATGTTTCTTGATAAAGTTGCATGAAAAAAGAATCTACTGAGCCAATAGATAGCATTACTGATAGTGAAAGTCATCCTACAGAATAATCCTCCTCTCCTCACTCTTGTCTCCTTCACTTTAGTCATGAAGGTTTTCAAAGGTAAGTTCAGGTAAATTTGTTTATTTTCCTTTATATTTTGTATTTCCTTTATTATTTTGTATTATATTATGGAATGGTAGTCATTTTATATGAATATTTTTGGATTGTGGTATGAATCATCTGGGTTTACCTTATTTCTTGTGAGGAGAGTCACCTTGATATACAAGTGCTTTGGATTCCATGCATGTTTCCCAAACAAATTATGCTCATAAACCAAAAATTTATTGTATGAGTACCCTTTAAAACAACAAAATACTGATACTTGTGTCCAAATTTATCATTTCAAATGTGTAAAAAATGGGTAAAAATTTTAATCTTAATTTCAGTGAGTACAAAGCATTGGGAAAAAATGATACCCATGCCAAATAATTTCTTAGAAAGCCAAATAACCACCAGGATATAAGAGGCTTCCAGTTATATGAATACAGAGTAGTGACCATAGAGTTCCATGGAAGTTTAGTGTGACCAATGTTCATCTTCAGCTTATTAAGATCAATCATTTAACAATTAAGAAATTTCATCTATGGAAATATAAGAATTTATACTTTTAGGTATTTTTAAATTTTATTTTACAGAGAAGAAAACAAAAGAGGACAGAACAACACATATCAGAACAATAAAGCAACACAGCACTTCACAACAAGACAATTGGATATCAACAGTAGCTACCATAATATCTCTTTCTTTGAAATATTTGAGCATTGCTTCACACACAATAATATCAAACATAACAAAATAGAATAAAAGCATTGAATAGAATGAAACTATTACAAGGCATTCTGAAATAATTAACAGAAGATAAACAATGGCTACTATAATATCTAATTTTCCATAAAAATTTGTTTATACTATCATACATATTAAAATCCAATAAGACACATTTAGGTAAGTTAAGATGACTAAAATAAAACTTTCCAGAGCTTTTAGTCCTTCTATGTATACATAAAGAAATAGTGGCATATATAGTAAATGACATCTAGTGAAAATTATGGTAATAATCCTTGTTTCTCAGGCACCAGGTGTGAATTCTAAAGTAAAGAGTCCATGTATGGACTATACTAATGAATTCTAATGAGAAACTCATCTGGGAAAGAAAGGAACTCAGTACCAAGTTCTCTTAGAAAGATCATTGAAATCAGTAGCTAAGAAAAAGTGATCATATATTATTACTTCAATTTGCTCCAAGAATACAATTTTAAAATTATTTTAGTACCTGTATGTCATTAGCATGTTCAACCACCATGAGAACAATTGAATGTTCCCTAGGAAAATCCTAGAAACTTTCTGATTTTCAGTTATGATAATCAATAATTTATTATTATTATTCTGATTTTAAAATCTTTTTACATAGATTGTACAACCAGTGTTTAAATTGTAAAAACCAAATAAATAACTACAATGTTTATCAAACCACCCAATCAGAAAATTGATGAACATTTTGACATTTGAAACACTAAGATTACAAAACACTGGTCAAACATTCCACATCAAAATATAACATATATTGATATGTTAGCCAAACATAATGTCACATGCCTGCAGTCCAGATACTGGGATTATTGAAAGATCAAGCTCAACCTGGGAATTTTAAAGTGTGACTGTGTCATAAAGTAAAAAATAAAAAGGAGTGGGATGTAGCTCAGTAGTAGAGTGCTTGCATAGTGTATGTGTGGTCCTGGCTTCAAGTCTCAGTTAAATTAATGAATGAATGAATGAATGAATGAATAACATTTTTTTTGTCTGTTTCTGGTACCAGGGATCAAACTCATGACCTCGCACTTGCAAAGCAGGTACTGAAGCTTCTGAGCTAAATACCCAGCCCATGAATAACATTTTGAGGGAAGGAAATGTTAGAGATACAAAGAACAAAGAATGCGTATAAATAAGACAATGGAAATAGAAATTGTTGCCCATACATAACAATGAACCATGCCAGGCCCTACAGAGAAGATGAAGAAAATGTGTCTAGCTTCTCTGCACACAAGTCAAATATTTCAAGAGTAGCGCAAATTAACAAATTCAAGAGTAGGAAACTTAAAGTGTATAAGAAGAGGCCAAATATAGTATCATAGATACAGAAAATGAAGATAGATCATGACTTCATCCATATAACTCATAATTGATGCTTTCCAAAGATGTGCTATCTTTGCTCAAGAGGGAACCTGAAAACTGTCCTTTGTTTTAATATACACCCCATCCAATGTTCTAATGCAAACTTTTATCAGACATTTTAATTAATTAAAATTAACATTTTAATTGTTAGATGTACAGATAACCAGCTATGATAATAGTGCACTCTACTTTGCAATTTTTACAATTTTGTTTACGTATATTACATTATTCAATATTTCTTGCTTGAGTTCATATAACTAATTTTAAATGAATTGCCAGCTACTATTACCATTTGGAGATGGAATATATTTTAGGTAGAATTCATAAAATTACAATGTGAACACACACTTAAAATCTGCAATGCCTAAGTTTCAGTTTCCTGCACCAAATGAAATGACAAAACAAAACAAAAGAAAAACCCAAAGAAATTAAAAATTCTGTGTTTACCAATTATCTAATGCAAATACTTTTCTCAATAAAAGACAAGTGGGAATTCAGAGAACATGGGAGCATTGTCTGTTCCTAAAGAACAACCTGAGTGGAAGCACAAAAACATAACCAGCAAGTTTTTGTTTTGTTTTGTTTTGTTGTGATTTTAAATTGAAAATTTTACTTCAAATTATTTCAATTTCTATGCTTACTTATTGCATCCTCAGCACCAATTTACAATGGTAATTTAGGAAAAATCTGGTAGCAGAATTTCTAATGATTGATAAAGAAATATACTGGTTCTAAGGCATAGCACATGTAGACTGGAAAAATTGAAGAAAAGGAAATGTAAGGACACCAAGTCTAAATAAGGACACAGTTATGTTAGAAGTTAAATGGCAGTTCAAGTAGGCTCCTGTCTTAGTTCTCAGATTAAGACCATGAAAACAATAATATTTAACTCTCAAATAAGAAGGTGATCCTCAAAATTTTCAGAGAAATTAAGAGTAAGTCCTAAAGGCATTTAAATTCCTGTTCCCTCTTTTTCAACAAAGCCTGAGAACAATTTATCCCTTTTCCATTTGGTCTATCTGTGCATTTTCTAACAACAATTTCTTCCTTTTCCATCTGGTCTATCCATACATTCTCTATATGATTTCTACTTTTCAAAAAAAATCATGACTAAAAGTTAATATCTGAAAACAATATGATAATAACTAGGAGGCCAGAAAAATACTTAAGAAGCCTAAAATATGAAGAAGTCAAACTAAGAATGAAGGATCAGGTAACTTTAGACTCTGGAAAATTAAACTATTTTTGGTGTCTTGTGATTTTTTTTTTACCATAGAGCCACTAAAGCTGGATATTTATGAGACTCACATGTGAAAATATTAGAATAGATTTGACCTTTTTAAATGTGTGGAAAGAAAAATTGGGAGAAGGAAACAATATCAATAAGAAATATAGTTCCATAAATGAATTTATATTCACTTGTCCTACATGGCCAAAAATCAAAGGATGGATGGTTATATGTTTACAAATGCACACTCAAATGCACAGATATGCAGTACAAATGTACAGACATGACTATCTTTAGTAAACATTATCATCTAGGTTTGAGTTAAAATATTTTTTGATGTTTGCATTTCAGAATTGTCTAATAAATTTCTCAAAACATGTCTATGTTTAAGCAACACAACACTGTGTATTTGTGTTTGTATTTGTTAAATTAGCTCTAATTGAATTATAAAATTTAAATTTAATGCTCAGTGCATTGTACATATCAGAATGAAAATTCTTGAATCATTTTAAACAGGACAGGTTTCTCTAAGATCCAATTATTCTTTATCTATATGTAGCAAGCATACACAACATGGACTTACTTCCCGGGGAAGTCATGACAACAATCTGACATTTAGTTGACTATTTCTTGGAAGCCACTGCCAAGGTCTGCAATATTACACCAGGATCTGAAGAGATGGATTGACATATTTCATTTGGTTTTCATATTTGAAAGCATTTATAGGCAAGGATTTTATGAATGAATATTATATATATATATATATATATATATATATATATATATATATTGCTGAGCAATATATATTCATATGCTCAATATATATTCATAAGAAACCTAGGATAAGCCTGTTAAAGTGAAAGAGGAAACTTCTAGTTCAGAGGGATTTGAACTTTGAAATACATTGTAATCTCTAAAAAACAATACTTTTTATTTCAAATAAAGTGTCTAGGGGTCTTCCAGGAGACAAATCATAATCTTTTCTCAGCCTTTTGGCTAAGATCATGTGTAGGACACAGATTAGATGAACATGAAATTCCAACTGTGTACATTCTTTGTTTTTCTGTTACTTGATGAAAAATCTGATCACATGATCCTTCCCACTATCCAGAAGGCAAACATTATCTAAACCAACCATTATCCTTCCCACTATCCAGAAGGCAAACATTATCTAAACCAACCAATCAAATTTTATTAGGATTATGGAATTTAAATCAAAGAAATTAGGAAAGACTAATTTTGGAAGTGAAACTAATGATTTTAATAGAAAATACCTAGAGAATAATTAATAAGGACAAGATAGAAAGACCCATAGGGAAAAAATGGAATAAGCCTACTCTGAGAGTTTAGTTCTCTGTTGTACTCAATTCTTTCATAAAGCAAATAAAAGAAAACCCCAAAACATGAGTTACAACTCATCTTTTCTGACTCTCAATTTGAGAAAAATATCAATTTTTTCTCACAAAAATTTATCTAAACAAAAATTCCCCAAATCAAGTACAAATTTAAATAAGTTCATATATAGTAAACTACATTTTCTGATAGTTCATCTTAGATTCATCAAATTCATCATGATACAATTTCTTTTTATTAAACACTCTCAATTGAGTACAAGGTATTTCTATTTCTTGTGGAGAGTACATTTCTCAGTTTGTATCATCTGTTCATTTACATCAGTTAATTATTGGTATCGATGAAGTATTTTAAAATGGCTCAGCTTGTCCATAAAAAAATCAAGCATAGAACAGGTAAATATTCAAAGTAAACATTCACTGGTTCATTCTGAGCCATTTGGCTCTAACTTTTTTCTAAGAGGCCACATTTACATGATATAATGTTTAGCACTTTGAAAAATATCTTGTTTAAAATAAGTTACATAATTCAGTTCAGTTCAAAATTAACTGTTCTGTTTTTAAGCAGGCTGTCCCTTTCCCCCATCTGTCTCATTTCTCTTCTCTGTTTTATGAATTTACTGCATTGTTTACAATACAAGCAGCTTTAGGTGACTTTCTTATCAGACATTAGTATGTTCTTTAATGGCAGTTGTAACTTTCATACACACTATATATGATCTTCAAAAAAGGCTTGAAATTTTACCATCTTATGTCATATTCATAGATGACCAATCTTAGGTCTAGGAATGAAATAGGAATATAAACAATATTTAGTATTATATTTTCTGTCTTTCTTCCTATATAGAAGAGGTAGAAGAAATTTTAAAATATATAAAATACATTTCCTGGTTGTCTGAGTTAAAATAGTATATTATCAAAAATAAGTATAAGAGTAGATCACCAACCTAAATCATAAATTATGCCATCAAAATTCAAAGGAATATTTTTGAACACATATCCTTAAATCAACAACAGATACAAGTACATATTTTTAAATGAATCTTGCAAATGTTGTTTTAAAAAGCTCTTAAACAGAAAACATTATGGATAAATGCATGTTCTAATTATAGTAAATGAAAATAAATAATGTAAATATGAAAATAAAGTTTCTCAAAATAAGCAAAATAGACATGGCAAATAATATGATAAAAACAAACACAAAACAGTAATATTTCTGGAATGGTACTATTATAAACTAAATTAGGAAACTTTATTTTGAATTATATTCTACATTTGTATTTATTATTGATAAAATTTGCATTGCTTTATATATGCATTCCATTTGACAAAGGTGATATCATTTACTGTGGTTGACTAACATTGGCAGATGTCAAGTAATGCTATTGGATGCTTCTAATGGACAGGACTATGTGAAAAAATTCTCTATTTTTGAGAAAAACCTGGGTATTTTAAAGATTTACAAAATATTGTATCTTTTGTGAAAGAACAAAGTTAAAAGTAAAGAGTTACTGAATCCTTGGTTTTCAAAAACAAAAATACCAGTTTAATACTATAGTTAAAGTGAAATCTTAATTGTCTAAATTTAATTGGAAAAATGATGTGACCCTAAAAATAGCAATGTACTGCATAAATAATTATACAATCCTAAGCACTGTTCCTATAGTCATTATGTATTTTCTTGTACAGATTGTCTGATTAAAACAAAATAGTCAGTGATTTTCTTTCCTCTATTAGTTTCTGAACAATATAAAATAAGCAGAATATCCCCTAAGCATATTGGTTACTTTCATATTTTTGTATGAAGAAATCGTTGCCTTAAGTGGTATTCAGGAGATTCTTTTAGTAAAAAAATAGGTAAAAATTGATGAAGTCATTAAATTTTCAAAAGTTATAAATTATCCTGTAAAGCTTCACTGGCTGCAAATTAGCCTATGCTGTAACCCTCTGCTAATAATCTATAGATCATTTTATTATTCATGAATTTTAGTAATTTCAGGACACCACAGTTCATCTTATGCTCATTTATTTGCTAAACACCTTGTGCTTGTATGCCTATGCTGAAAAATTGCTACTATTTACTCCCTGTGAGACAAGCAAGCCATGAAGTGCCGATTTTGGCCCCAGACATCTTGTATGCCAGGCTGCACATACATCTTGCTGTCAGTGAAATAAATGAGCCTTTAAATTGGCTGCAAAGCTTTAAGAACTGAAATTTATATGTCTAGTTATCAAACAAAGTTTGGAACACCTGCCAACATGAAACATAATTGTGACAAACTGTTACATTTTACCTTTAACTTTTCAGTTTTAATACCACAGCTTCATTATAAAATATTGCACAAAATACCCCAATTCAGTCATGCAAAGCAATGTGACTTGATAGTTATCCATGTATGTGCATGTGCATGTGCGTGTGTGTGTGTGTGTGTGTGTGTGTGTACAGGGTTCTACTATTTAAACATTGTGCCATCCATCAGCCAGAGCATCAGAATTTTCTTTGAACTGAAGGTCAAGTCCCAGCAGATTTGCCAACTTCAGCAGACACAGTTTCTTTTCAAATTTGCCTCAAAATATAAACCATACTGAGAATAAAGTACTTCTATATTTTTAATTGTTTGTGAACCTGATAGTTGAAAAATTACTAAATATCATAAATTCCTGTGTGCACAGCTATAATAAGGAAAGAAAATTCTTTAAGGATTATATGACTAAGAGAAAACAAAGTCATTAGGTGAAAAAGACAGATTGTGAAGGAAAGGGGAGTTCATTTTATATTTTATATTCATAACTGTCACTTCTGAACAGATCCATTTACTCTCAAAATACACTTAACAGAATATATTTCAGTGATGGATAACAACAGATTTGGCACCAGCTAAAGAGTTATTAAGTGACATGAAATACTACAATATATGAATCAGAAATAAAAATGTAATGCTAATAATTATGACATTTAAAGTGGTGAATTGTGCTTGAAAATGAATTTATTATTCCTCACAGTACAGCTTCAAAATCCACAGGTATGCAACTTAAATCAATTGTTAATTATAACAAAAATGATGTATAGCTTTTGAAAGCAAGATTTACAAACAGAAAAACAAATTTTTTCTTTAATCGGTACCGGGGATCGCACTCACTACTGCGCGCTTGCAAGGCAGGAGTTTATTCCACTGAGCTAAATCCCCAGCCCCAAAAACAAACTTTTTTTAAGAAGAGGATAAAATTTAGTACTCTTTCATTAGAATTTCAAAGTTTTTATGTTTTTAAAATGTTCTATTTGATCAAAACATAACATTGTAAATTTAGTGTTATTATCCTAATATTGTCCAATGTAAAGTGTTTTTTTAATTATTGCTGCTAGAGTTGTTAATTTCTTAGAGTGCAATTTTGATCCTACAATACCTATAAATACCCAATTAGGACTTTGAAATTTATCCTATACACTTTCTAAATTACAAAACTTCAAATTTTAATCAATTGTTTTGGAAAAAGCAATTATATTGTACTCAAAATTTACTATTAATTTTAAACTAACAAGTTTTGAAATAAATTCCAGATATTTGATTATACTATTCTGAAAATATTCTTGCAAGTCAGTTAAATATTAATTCTATTACATTTTCACTATGGCCATGTGCCTTGAAAACATGTTTATCAAATATACATACATAAAGAAATACCATTAAAAGTATACCTTGATGTTTATTATGAATGAAATTAACATAAATTTACTTTGTACTTTATTAAGCATTTTATGCAAATTAGTTTCTTTCTGTAGTTCTGACTTTTTTTGACACAAGATCTAGTTAGATTTAAAGAAATAATCTGGGAAACAGTCTAATTTTTGTGAGGACATTTCCTTGATTTGAATCCTTTACCTAAGATTTTAGTGTTCTGCTTCACTTAGTTATGTATATACTCAGTATACTGTATAGTTATTAAAAATATTTGCTCTTCTCTTAACTCACTTACCATTTTATCACATTTTTGCCCTCATTGTTGTAGGTAATAGTAACCAACTGGAAAGATCACTTTCATTCTTATATTTATATTGCCCAAATCAAATATGTATACTTTATGATAATTTTTTAATGCATGAGTAATTTAATGCATGGAAATATGCTTTTTGTTTTATGCTGTAGGAATCTATTGTGCACAGCATAATTATCTTATAGTGTGAATGTTAGTTGGTATTATATATTCCTTCTCATTTTGTGATATGTGGAATTCTTGTGGACTATTGTAATATGTCATGTATTGACAATCACATGTTGTCTTATATGCAGAGAAATTAAACTGGCCACTCATTTTTATCAATGACTTGATCTTTAGCTCTAAACTCAGTAAACATTGATCAGAGGTAAATATACATAAGCAAAAATGACAAATTTATAAATTGCTGATACTTGTTCTCCATAAAATAGGTAAACAATCTTCCTGGGTTTTTATGAAAATTGCTGTTTATTACATTAAAAAAGAGAAAAAGATGAAGTAAAAGAAAACAAATTAGATATTCCAAGTTTATGTTATGGATAAAAAATACTCTTTCAGACATGAGATATTTGCCCGAGTAGCAAAATCAGGATTTTTTTTTAAAGTTAATTTTGTCTGGTTAGGGAATCCCCCCAAATTTGATACATGCATGTTTCCATAAATGTTTCTTTAAAGTGTTTCTCCCTTTTTCTACCTAAACATATAATAAGCAGTGTTTAGATTTTATGTATTCAATATACTAGTTTCTCATAATTGTTTCCTGTCATTCCAATTTATTAAGTTTGAGACTTTTTGCCTACATTCAACAATTTCTAAATAATATATACATATTCAAATTCAACAATTTCTAAATAATATATACATATTCCCTGCTGCTCATTTTAACTTGCATAAATAAATCCATTTATAATTACACTACCAGTGAAAAATAATATGTGTCAGAAATAATGAAGGGGAAAGGGAAAGAGGCATAGAGAAACTACTAGAAATGACATTAAATATTTAAACAAATTTTCATATTTACATTTTCCTTAATACCAATTTATCAAAGTTCTCATCTAATCCAGATATTGGTCATATGGAGGCAAAGTTCAAATCTAACATATCACCTGTTTTCTATCTAACTTTTTATTGAAATACAGTTAGACTCATTTAATCACTTGTTGCTTATGACTGATTCTGTTTAGAAGCTGCAAGAGATACTGAGTGTTATACAAAGACTAACACATTCTTCTGATTATTTTTAAAAAAACTTTTTGTAAGCCCTAATATAAATGCTCCTGTCAAATTTTTTCTTAAAACCAAAATTTCATATTATTTATTCCTTAACTTGATAACTACAGTTCTTTCAAGCATTCCTATTCTTTCCTGCTCTTAATATATTGGGAAAATAATGCTGAGGAAACTTCTAATGCTTAAGGACTTGAAGCAAATACCTGCCCTGTAAGGCTTCTTTATTTCTAAGTTCCCTTCCCATTTCCCTAAGAGCTATCCTTCTGTTTACTATTGTCTTTTATTTTGTTTTAAAATTATTCATAGGAAGAGTTTTGCTACCACCTAATTTCTTTTATTTTCATTTTACTTAATGTTAATGAATATTATAGATTCTGGCAATTATACCTCACAAAAAAAATCTATTTCACTATTAGTAGAAGATTGTTCAAGAAATATTCTCCTGAAATTCTTATATAAATGAAGCAAATGTTGATTCTATTTTATATATTTTATTTTACAGGGTTGGAGAAAAAATATATTCCTTAAAAAAGAAAAGGAAGTATAATTCATGCTTTTAATGCCGAGTGAAAGCAATTTTAGGCAAGGGAGATAAATATTTTTGGCCTTAAAAATGTTTGTAGTCTGACTGTTTGAATATTTACTATGTACCCTTTAACTTTGTAACTTGAACAACTACATCCAGGATGACAGTACATAATTTATAAATTACTGATTTCTTAGTGGGGCTTTTTCTCATTCTCCTTTTTCTTTCTTTCTTTTAGAATTCTGTATTGTTGTTACTCTTTTTTCTGTTTTTTTCTTTTCTTTAAATAAAATTTTAAAAATGTATAATTGCTATTGTAAAAAAAGAGGAAATAGGAAGCGCTATAAAAGATATAGCTGCATGTAAGTTTAGATATGTGGGATTGATAACCATATTTCTAGATTCTTGTTGGACTGCTGAACAGATCTGTTTGCACTTTCACTGCTTTAGTGTCAACTTTGTGTACTTTAATTCTGTAACTTGAATAACTATTTCTAAAAGAACAATATGTAATGTATCAACTAGTGATTTCTTACTGTTTATCTTCTTTTCTTGAAATTCTGTAATATTTCTACCTTTTTCCTCTTTTTTTCTCTTTAAATAAAAAATGTATAATTACTATTGTAAAAAAGAGGAAATAGGAAGTGCTATAAAAGATATAACTGCATGCATATTTATGTGTGCAGGATTGTTACCCATATTTTTAGTTATTGTTTGACTGTTGAACAGATCTGTTTGCAGTCTCACTGCTTGAGTGTCTATTTTGTGTGCTTTAATTTTGTAACTTGAACAAATATTTCTAAAAGAGCAATATGTAAGTTATCAACTAGTGATTTCTTACTGTTTATGTTTTTTTTGAAATTCTGTAATATTTCTCTTTTTCTGTTTTATCCCTTTAAATAAAGAAAAGAAAAAAATATTAAATAAATTACCAGACACTTTACATATTCAAAAGAAGTCTAGTGCCACTGGTGTAGTGATACCATACAAGATTCCCAAAAGAAAACTATTGCAATCATAACAGGGAATTTCTAGTGTGTCTCACAAAATCTATTACATATTTATTTACAGTGATATTGAATAAATGATGCCTTTTAATGAGGAAAACAGCTATAAGCAGAGGCCCAAAGCAAGGATAAGAATTATTAATAAAGTAACCTTTTTCTCAATATGTACATACACTGGTTCTTAATTCACTGCTATTACACTATAGTCATTTACAATATGTTTTTATGATATATTTTAATTTTCATATGTATATAGTCATTTTAAGGAGTAGGTACATATACACATGCTTAATATATTTACTTCTTTTCCCTATTCCCTGTTCTTTCCCATTTTATCTCTAGGTCCCCTTCCCAATTCCCTAAGAGCTGTCTTTCTGGTTACTATTATCATTTATTTTGTTTTAAAATTATTCATATGTTAAGTTTTGCCACCAACTAATTTCCTTTATTTTCTGTTTCATGTCATTAAGTATTACAGAAAACACTTTCAAACTGATATTTTAACTTCTAGTCAGTAACATTTTCAACAACTGTAAATTTTTAAGGAAATTTATTACACTAACAACCAAAGCCAAAGGAATATGTATTCTACATCACTATGACTTCTGTGAGTGTAAACCAAGTATTTGATTCTTAAATAATTGAATTACATTTAGGATCATTTATTTCTGTGATGGTGTTACAGCTTGTCTGGGTGGCCTCCCAAACCTTACACAGTCATGGAGGCAGCTGAGTCTAGGGTTTGTGATTGGTTCATTGTTTAGTGTTGGGATTGACTCTGTGAGTACTGCACCTGCCCAGGGGCAGGGAGCTGCTGTTATGGTGTATACATCATGTTGATGTGAGAAATCTAGAAGGTTAACTAAGTGATTCAGCAGTTCTACATCCTAGGGTGTAGAAAACAAGCAGTTACCATTCTAGGATATTGTTCATTGTGTCAATTTGAAAAGGTCCTAACATTAACTAAGCAATTCAGTAGGGTCCCTAGGTTGTAACATATTCAACTAGTGAAAGGGGAGGGCAGGCAGATGGTGTGAGTGCTACACCCACCCCAGGGGAGCAGCCTGCATACATTTAAAAAAGTCAAAAGAGTACGGAATGATTTCTGCTTCTTCAGTGGAGCTTCAGCCTTTGTTTGCAGCTTCCAAATTGCCTCCTGGTTTCTGGCACAGACTTTTTGGCTTCTGCCTGGGATTCTTCAGCCTTCATTGTAGACTCTTCATAGATTCTTGCACAGGACACTGTAGTAAGTTACAGCCCTAGGACTGGACCCTTTAACCTGTAGTTTGCAGACATCATCTGCACACTCCCTTATACAACTTTGTGGTTGACCAATGTAAGCCAATCTCTTATACAATTGTTTATCTTGTGTTACATCTGTTTCTCTAGTAAACCCTCACTGATAGAGCTTCCATACAATATAAGTGAGAGAAGAAAGTGAGCTTTCCTCTTTTTCCCTGTTCACTCTTGCTTTTTGCAGCTGCCAAGAATAGCTGCCCCTCAGCCATGCTACATTGCCTTGGAGCCTGCTGAGTATGGACTGAAACCTCCAAAACTGTAAGCTAAACAAACCTTCCCTTCCCTAATTTTGGGCATCTGGTATTTTGTCTCAACAATGAGAGAAAAGTAACCAAGACAGATTTTGGTACAAGGAATGGGGTCATTGCTGGAACTATACCTGACCATGTGGTTCAAATGCCTTTATGAATGGCTTGTGGGTACAGTTTGAAAAAATTCAGGAATGTCACCTGAAAGAATGGCACTGTAATAGCTTAGGCTGCCCTGCATGGGAGATCCTGGTCAGAGCTCAGGAGACCAGAGACCATAAAGCATTTTAATAGAGAGCCTGTCAGTAAAGACCAGGCTCCAGAGATTTCTTCTGGAAAAAAAAACTGCACTGGTTGCTGAAATCCAGATGATGGTGTGTTGTGGCTTGGCAGAAAGTTTGTCTGCATTTTGCTGATGTCCAGAGACTTTGCCTGAGATTGAGATTAAGAGCAGTGAAATGATTTATCTGGTAGAAGAAATTTCAAGGCAGTCAAGTGCTGAGGCAGTGGCATGGATATTTTTTGGGGTTTTTAGCCAGCTTCATGTTGCAAATCAAGAGCAAAGATTCCAGCAGGATGATTTAAAAAGTTGTGAGTTTAGCCAAAAAGAAAGCTCCAGTATAGCTTTGGACTACAAAGATAGAGCTGAGGAGATCTAGATAGCTGAGAAGGAACAGAGAAATAAAAAATGATGGCCTGGGGGCATCCCAGTAAGTAGCACATCTTCACCCTTTGCAGCCTCAACAAAGCAAAAGTAAAAGATTTTGCTCAGGGAAGAAAGCTGCAGAATGTCATGTTCCCATATGGCAGCAGAAGTCACATGAGGTTCCAAAATAGTGATGGCCACACCAGGTTTCAGAATGGCAGCAACATAGAGAATCTGCTTTCAACAGTCAGATTCAGATTGCTCAATGATCTAAGCAATCAACCCCTATGGCCAAGAGAAAGGAAAGCCTGGTTACTGCTCCAGCTGACAGCAGGCCTTGGCAGCATACACGTGGCACTGGTTTTAGGCACATGAAGAATGCATGAGTTCTGAGGTTAAGGAAACTTCCCCCATGATTTTAGAGGGCCTGAGAGGCCAGGCAGTGCACCCCAAAAGGACATTGTGTGAAACTCTGAGTGTAAAGCCAAGAGTAAAGGAGAACTCACAAGTTTACAAAAGCAAGGAGCATGGATCATCTAAGGAGTCTGCAAAGACTGAGCAGAGTAAACCTAAGAAAGAAGTCCTGAAAGCTAAAACCACCAGAAGTGCTGTGGGGGTGAAGTCATCTAAGCCCTTTGGAGTTCACAATTTGCCACAGATTGCTTCAGACGTTGGAAGTGCAACTACAGAGCTTAACATATGCCCTGCTAGATTTGGGACTTGCTTTGCTTCCAATGCTTTGTACCTTTCCTTTATACCTTTTGGAAAGGGAATGTTTATCTTGTGCCATTGTGTGTTAGCAGTATTTAATTTTGTTTTCACTTGTGTAGGGGCTTACAGTTAAGAGTTTGTCTTACATCCAGGAGTAGACATGGGCCTTGAAATTTTCAGCAATGCTAAAAATTTTAGGATTTTGGCAAGTCTTGAAGATGAACTAAATTTCTTTTGTGCAAAGGATGCGCATATATCTTTGTGAGGGCAGGGTGGAATGTTATGGTTTGTGTTCAGATGCCCCCCCCCACTTCATGAAATCTGGGACTCAGCTGAATCTAGAATTTGTGATTGGTTCATAGTCTAGCACTGGGATTGGTGGTGTGAGTGCTGCACTTGAACAGGGGCAAAGCTGACATACAATATAAGGGTGAGAAGGAGGTGTGTTTCCCCTCTTTTGTCCTGCTTGCTCTTGTTATTTTGAAGCCACCATGAAAGGCTGCCCCTCAGCCACTCTGCCTTGCCTTGGATCCAGAGAGTATGGACTGAAACCTCCAAAAAAATGTAAACTAAATAAACCTTTTCCTTCACTTTGGGTGTCAGGTATTTTGTCTCAACAAAGAGAGAAAAGTAACCAAGATGGGTGGTATAATGTTGATACATTATGTTATCTTGAGAAGGTCAGAAGTCTAAGTTATTCAGTATAGGGCCAGGGTCATTACTTTGTAATATACTTAACCTGTGAAAGAGGAGGGGATGAGGATAGTATTAGTGCTACACCCACCTGAGGACTCCAGATGATGTATGTTATGGCTTGTAAAAAAGTTTGTGTGTATCTTGCTCATATCCAGAGACTTTACCTAAGACTAATACTAAGGATGGCGGACTAATCTGGTAGAAGAAATTTCAAGGCAGTTGGATATTGAGACTGTGGCATGACCATTATTGGAGGCTTTTAGACAGATTTATGTTCAGAATCAAGGGCAAAGAGCCCAGCAGGATGATTTAAAATATGGTAAGTTTGGCAAGAAAGTAAGTTCCACTAAAGTTGTGGACTACAAAGATAGAGCTGAGCAGATCCTCATTGCTGAGAAGGAACAGGAGAATAGAAATGATGGCTAAAGGCAACACAGGAAGTAGCAGGTCCTCACTCTTTGGAAACTCAAAACTGTGAAAGTGAAAGACTTTGCTTTGAGGATAAAGCCACAGAGCACCAGAATGGAGGCAGCTGCACCAGGTTCCAGAATAGTGGCTGTATAGAAAACTTGTCCCTGAGAATTAAATTCAGAGTGCCCAGAAATCCAAGGACTTAACCTTTCTAGCCAAGAAAGATGAAAACCTGGCTACTTCTCTAGTTGGCAGTTTTGTTCTAACTGTGTTTGCTGTCTTCTACTGCCTTGAAATGTTGCCCATTTGCCATGTCACTCTGCTTTGGAGCCAGATTATTATGGATTGAAGCATCCGCAAACTATGAGCTAAACAAACCTTTCCTTCCTTAATTTTGGGTGCTGGGTATTTTGTCTCAGCAACGAGAAAAAAATAACCAAGACAGATGGTTACCAGTGATTTCCAAATTTCAGTGTCTTTACATAAATTTGTTTCCACAATCAAATGCACAATACATTTGTAGTGATTCTTGTCTAATTTAAGTGGATATACAAAAATAAATTGTCAGTAGGTAAATATCATACTTAACTCAGATTCATGCAGAGTCCAAACTAATATTCTTCCTAAAACAAAATTCTGCTATAACATATTTGAGTCTGATGAGGCAGCATAGAGAAAAATTAAATTCGTTTTTATACCATTTTCAGCATTTCTGCATAAATATGTATGATTGGTTTACTGTGTCATGAACTCCAGCCTTTGTTATTCTTAAATGAAAGAATAGGCAATGAATCTAAATTCTGAGAAAACAGACCATTGGACTTGGGTAAACACTCATGGAAAAAAACATTGAGGGAACATGGTGCAGGTGTATAAACACATTTCAGATAATATGTTTTTATGTTTGTCACTTACACATCTGTCATGTTAATAAAATATATGGTTCTTCTTCCAAAAAGCACAGTCATCTGCATGCATAAAATTTTCATCTATTAATAGACTTCTTTGAAGACATTCAATGGACATCAAGTTAAGAATTTTGTGGTTTAGTGTAACAACTCCTGATAGTATACTTGTGCTCATTTCTACCATGACCTGTATCATATCTATTTTTAATCCTGTCACTTATATGCATAGAACCACTACCTTGTTAAAGAAATGTAGGATTCTGTTTTTTTGTGTCTATAAAAATAATGAAAATTACAAGAAACTTTCAACAGATAATTCTTATTAATATAAAAGTCAGAAAATTATTCAAAATCTGAGTCAAATTTATGATTGACAAATCACAGTGAAATTCTTGAATGTTTTCTTTAGTTTTCCATTAATGTATGTTAGCTATTTCATATTATTTTTAGTTTATTGGTACAATTTAGATTCACATAATGATAATATTCATCATACAGAATTTGTACCTGTACATGATATATCTTCATTATTTTTCACAATTCCCCCTTATACTTGTAATTTTTTTACCTCTCATTATTTACAAAACATTGCTTTCAGTTTATCCTTCTTTTACCCTTTTATCCCTTCATTCTTTCCCCCTCCACTCTCCCTAATTCCCATTTATTTCAAATAATCTCCTCCTGTTTCACAATACCTGTTAAATGTTTTAGTCTTTATTTACATTTGCAGTTTCTTAAACCAGAGAACTGATGTGTTATTTTCATTCATGTGTTTGATTTATTTCACTCAAAATTATGATCTCAATGTGTATGTTTCACTACAAATATTTCATGTTTATTTTTCTTCATGTCTGAGTAGTACTCCACTTTAAAAAATTACACAACTTTTTTTATACATTCTTTGATTGATTGGCATGTGGGTGGTTTCCAAGATTTATCCATTCCAAACTGCTCTGGAATAAATATGGGTGTGCATATATTGCTATGATACAATGGTTTTAATTATTCTGGAAAGATACCCAGAAGTTGAATAGTTGGTTCAAATGGGATCTCTAATCCTAATTTTTAAGGAGTCTGCACAATGATTTTCACAGTGGTTGCATCCATAGCATTTCTATACAAAAACATGCTTGCTGAGAGAGATAGGGAAACATTTTTTACAGTGGCATCAAAAATAATAAAACACTTAGGAATCAATCTAACAAAGAAAGTAAATGATCTATACATTGAAAATTGTAGTACTGTGAAAAGGGAGATAAAATAGGACATCAGAAAACAGAAAGATACACTTTGCTCATGAGGAGGAAGAACCAACATAGTGAAAATGGTCATACTCCAAAAATTTATATACAGATTTAGTGAAATTCCAATCAAAATATCACTTGCACTATCTTATGAAACTAGGGAAAACATTCCTAAAATTCATTAAGAAACAGAAAAGACTTTGAAAGAAAGAAAGAAAGAAAGAAAGAAAGAAAGAAGAAAGAAAGAAAGAAGAAAGACAGGAAGGAAGGAAGGAAGGAAGGAAGGAAGGAAGGAAGGAAGGAAGGAAGATTCTTGGCAATAAAGGCAAGTCAGAGAGCATCATAATCTCTGACTTGAAATTATACTACAGAGCTACTGAGATAAAAATCACATGGTACTGGCAACAAAGCACACCTGAGAATCAGTAGAATAGATTAGAAGATGCACAAGCAATTTAAAACCACTCTTTTAAAACCACTCTTTGACAGTTCCTGGAAGGAAGATAATCCTTTTAATAAATGGTGCTGGAAAAACTGGCTTTCCACATGATGAAGATTCAAACAAGATCCATGTCTATCACCATGCACTAAAATAACATTGAAATGGATCAAAGATATAAATATAACAGAAAAACTAAATACACTGGAATAAAGAATAGGTTGAACTTTTGAAAACAGATGTAATCAAAAACTTCATGAATAAATATTCAATTGTTTGGGAAATGCTATAATAAAACAACAACTGGGATTTTATCCTACTAAATAGCTTTTTCTCAACCAAAGTAATTACCAATAGAGTGAAAAGACAACCGATGGAGTGTGAAAAATTGTAGCCAATTTTTCCTCAAATGGAAGATTAATATCTAGAACATATAGAGAATTGAAAAAAGACAGACTTCCCAAAATTTAAAGACCCAATCCAAAAATGGGGCATCTGATGAATATACATTTCTTAAAAGAAGTACAGATGGCAAATAAATATGTGAAAAAATGTTGAACCTCAATCATCACTGGAGAGATACAAATTAAAGCAATGCTGAGATTGTATATCACTAAGGAAAGAATGTCTCTTATCAGAAAATCATTCAATAACTATTGCTGGTGAGATCAGAGGGAGAAAAGAGCTCTTTGCTGTTGGTAGTATGTCATGTTTCTGATCTCTCTCATTCTCTTTGTTTATACCTCTTCTTATCCCTGGCTTTTTTTTTTGTCTCTCCAGCACATTTACATCACTCTATCCTAAGGATCTGTTTATGTCATATCATGTATTTTTCAGGAGAAAGTGGTTTTAGAATTTAATTTTACTCATTTGAATGCAGAGTTTTGCACAAAAAGGTTTCATGATTTAAGAATAAGTCCAGATTCATAATTCTGCAATTTCCAGAATCTGTAGCAGAACCTAGGCTCCACCAGCTGTGTCCTGCTATGTATACAATACATACGTAAACATTCCTTTTCATCGATTCTTGGTACACTAGTGACTCTGACAGTGTAGAAAATTATCTTGGAAGAGTACTTACAGTATGAACAATTTGATTTACCTCTTCAAGACAGCTAAAAAAGTCCAAATTTATTGAAATTGGTTACATTATCTATAAATAATGAAAATAGATTTTATCTTCTTTTTCAACATTTAATATTCATTATGACACATATCAATGACATTATTAACAGTCATGTACATAATAATAGCATTAAATATATTATTACATGAAATGTCTTTAAATTTTACTAACTCGATAATAAAACACATGAAAGAAAAAAATCTATTTCTAAGTATATTATAGCCAAGGCAATTCCAATGAAAAATGATAACTGTATATCTGATAAAGAAATTATTTTTCCTTAAAATATAACTAGTGATAATGTATGCATTATATGTCATATATTATATAATATTACATAAAAATTCTTGCATTAATATGTTTAATAATGATACAAGCATTAACTTTTTTGGTTCTGATTATATCTGCAGACTTCAACAACAATTCTAAAAGTAATTGATTTCTTAACATTTTAATACATTTTATTTCATTCTCTAAACTACAAAAATAATATTAAACAGCTGTTAATTGTTTTTTAATTGAGAATAGGCTTCATCCTATGTTAAACTTATACTAAAGATGAAATTCAAGTTAATGCTTCTAAATTGCACTAAAGAGCTAAAATTGAAATCACCTTAATGATTGTGCATTTCAGTGTAGAACTTGTTTTAAAAATTATTGTCCAATGTTTGAGTGTCTAGCCACTTTTTATGCTTTGATTTTGTAACTGAACAACTATTGTTAAGATGACAATATGTAATATATCGACTAGCAATTTTATGATGCTAATTTTTTGAATTCTGTATTCTTTCCTCATTTTTTCTATTTTGTCTTTTTAAAAATTTCTTTTCTTTCTTTCTTTAAATAAAATTTAAAAATTATTGTCTTAATTGGTGTTTCTCAGAGACTTCTATGTATAAGTATCCTATAAAAAAACTTGTTAAAATTTTCTAACTCACTCATACATACACAGGCTCAAGGTGAAGTCCATGAATCTATGTTACTAACATACCTGCAAAGGATGGAAATTTTCCTTGGCTAGGGAACATACTGAAAAATCACTAGTTTAAAATACTAAGTATTCTTTAAGATATTGAACAAAATTTGGAAAGGAAATAGGGATTGAAAAAAATGAACATTATGTATCTATTTCCCTTTCAAATTAAAGGAATATAAAAATTATTTTTCATGCACCAAAATAGAAAATATATTTTAAATTTATTAAGAATGTATTATGCCTATATTTTACTCATGATTTGGTTTGTGGTTTGGATTAAATTACTATTAGTTATATAATTTAACTTCTTATTTTAAATATGGGAAGCAATATCCCTACTTAAAACTTAAAGTATTGTGAAGTAAAGCCTGTAATTGTTGGGAAAATGTATATAACTAAAATGAATTACAGATATATCATTTCATATGCCAATGTTTAGATTAAATGGCCCAAAATAATTTATTTTTAGCAGATTATAATATTAAGTAGAAATATTTTGAAAAGTTTCAGGTGTGTGACTATGTAATTATGACATTAGAATTAAAATCTGTGGGTGAAAGTGGGAAAAGTCCTAAATTTATAGATGCATAATTAATTTTGCTTTAAAATATCTCACAATTTTACCCTATTCTTTTCACTTTTGATTTACTATCCTAAATAACATTGTAAAAATTTCTTCTAAATGAATCAATATTAGTCTTACTTCATCTTATTAATGTATTATCTTTTGTTGTGTTTCATTTCAAATGACAGTGTGGACAAAGTAGGATGTGTTTCCAGGAAATGGTATGGGAGAATTTTGGAAGTTTTACTTTTTTAATTGAAAATAAATTTTTTAATAAAAATTTCTAGTTCTTAACCATATAGACTAACAATTTTTCATTATTAATTTTTATTTTCATTAAAATATATTTACAGAACATAATGATCATATTCTTTGGGGGAATTGGTATCTATACAAAACAGATAATTCTTTTTAACTGTTTTTTATTCCCTCCCATTACCTTCCCTATTCTCTCCATTCATCAATTTGGCCCCTTACTTTTTGCAAAAGATTTATCTCTGTATTTTCAATTACCTATATTTTATTTTGAACTTTCTGTATGCAAGAAATTGTGTGATACTTAACTTTCTGTGTCTGAAGCATAATTTACAATAGCTAAATTTTGCAAATGTCCTTACATGTCCATAACATGATGAATGGATAACAAAAGGTTGTATTTTTATACAATAGAATATTACTGTAGTGTTTTTACAAAGAGGATAAATTTGAGACATGTGAAAGAAAATTAATGAACCTTGACACTATAATGTTAAGTGCCATGACTCTTGTACTCACCTTTTAGATAGAATTAAGGAATGTGATGTTTAAAGCTGGTATAGCTTCCTTAAAAACATGACACAAGCTTCCTTTTTCTAGGTTTTATTTCTTTTTCTTTTTTTTCTTTTTTGCTTTGATTTGTTTTTTGTACCGGGGATCAAACTCATGACCTCACTCTTGCAAAGCAGGCACTTGTGCCACTGAGCCAGATCACCAGCCCTTTTCCTAGTTTTTATTTTGTTATGTGAAGTAGCACAATATCTGAAGTGCATGAGCCATTGTTCCTTCAGTAGTTTATTTGCTGCCAAAACTTTGTAATTAATAAAGAATATCAATTTAATTTTTGAATTGATTTCAATATTATTTTTTATGTTTTATAACATCTTTGAGCTTTTCATATTGTCAAAAATATCAGATCAGCGTCTCCTGAGATCCACGCCATGTTGGAACTAGGGTGCTGAGAAACCAAGCAACCAGCTTGCCACCCTGGTAAGCAGCTGTGAGCCTACCAGCATATGGGCTGAGATTCAAACATCCATCCATCCTCTTCCCCCATTAGCAAGTGGGAGCCAGAGATCTGAGCATCTCTTGTGAGGTTGACTATATGCAATATAGCAAATAAGGGGGATTTCCTTCTACCATCTCTTTGAAGGCAAATATTTTTATCATTGTTTTGATTTGTTCTGATTAATGGTACTGTGCTATTTAATATTCTGTTTTGATAAGTTATATAATGTTCTATATTTCCTTTGATTTTGATATACCTGATTGAAAGAACAACTATCGTGAAGAAAACAAGATATACTATAGTACCTATTACTGTTATCCTGGTAACCTGCTGTGAAGTTCTGTACATAATTTCATTACACTGTCTCAGCTGGCTTTGTTCTGTCTTGTTCTGTTGTATTTTGCTACTTTAAAAAATACCAAATAACCACTTATTTTATTTTTCAAAATTTTTATTAGTATATACCTGTGGCACATAATGAAAAATCTGTATTGTGAGAATGTACACATATACACATTACATCTTCATCATTTTTACTACTATTCTCATAGTATTATTTTTTAATGCTAACTAGTGTCCCACTGTGTCTATTACTTTTACTTTTTACTCATCTGTCTATTAACACTTCATTTGGTTTGACATCTTAGCTATTATGACTAAGACTGCACAGTTTTTTACTTCTTTGAGTCTATATGTGAGAGCTGAGTGAATAGGCTGTGCATTGTTTAATGTTTACAGAGATCATCATACTGTTTTCCATAACACTTGCACATATTTAAAATTTGATTTAATTCAATTTCGTTTATCTCAATTTCATTTTATTTTTTGGTACTGGGGACCTCATGCTTGCCAGGCAGGTGCTTATGCCACTGAGCTAAATCCCTGGCCGCCACAATTTTATTTTTCAAGAGTGCAAAAGAATAATGATATCTTCTAGTGCACATAAATACTTGTTTTTTTCCCATCAATGACATTTGCAACCCTATATCTAGATTAAAAAAGACACAGTAATACTGATATAAAAGCATATATACTGACCAATACAATAGAATTAAAGATTCCAAAAGTAAATCCTCACATAACTGATGAAATGTTTTATATCAGGATATGAAGGCCATTCAGTGTGATAAATCTTTTCAACAAATACTTCTGGGGAAAAAAACTGAACATACATATAAAAATAATGAAGTTGGACCTTTTATTATCACAGAAAATAGTTCAAAATGTACAAAAGATCTAAATGTGAGACCTAAACTTAGTTTCATTGGTGACCTTAAAATACATTTTCTATTTATTTTATTTCTACTTTAATTTTTAAGATTTCTTTGTTTGTCCTATCTTTAAGTTTGGAGTTTCTCTTGTTTTAAAACTTCTTTGAGTTATAAAGCAATACTCTTGATTTTTTTTTAATATAAGTATATGTGACTTTAAATATCTTCATTGACACTACTTTTATTATATCATGTAAGTTTTGCTGTGTTGTGTTTTTACTTGGGTTAATTTCTGAATATTTTTAAATCCCTCATGGCCTGTTTTTTGATTCATTGATCAATTGAGAGTGTGCTCTCATCATTCTCTGTGGTGAAAATCTTAAAGTTTTATCAAAGCATGTTTCTTTTCTCTTGTTATTTCTGTTTATAATGGTACTACAAGGTTAATCCAAGTAATTTAGAGAATGAAAGAAATAAAATTTAAGTATTAGTAATAAAGCAAAATGACCTCTGTTTACTGATAATATCACCCTATATGTAGAAAAAGTTATATAATCTACAAAAACCTGTTCAAACAATTACATTCAACAGAGCTTCAGGATGTACAACCAAAATAAAAAAGTCATGTGCATTTATATCTTAAAAAAACTGCAATGACTCTTAATTCCACCAATAAATTTCATAAATAAAAGAAAATATCATGAAAAAGAATAAAATAATTGGAATTAAATTAAATAGGAGATTTTAAATCTGAAAGCAGTACACATATAAAAAATTAATAATCACAAATAAAAAAGCTTATTCTACATTTATTGATTGGAAGACAATATTGTGGAAATATTCCTACTATCAATGAATGAATAAAAGCATGCTTTTATACATACAATGGAGAACTACTCAACCTTAGAAAACATAAATTTAAAATATTTCTAGCTAAATAGATCCACCTCAAGTCCAATAAATCAGACACAAATCTTTAAATGCCACACTGTTTCTATGGTGTGAGAAACTGAAAGTGTAAATAAGGACATAAATGTATAATAGATATTGGGAAATAGCAAATGCTCAAACAAGAAAGGGTACATGGAAGCAGGGAAGAAGAAGGAAAAAAGAGACAAGAAAAGTAAAATAGAACAAAAAATGGAAACAGCTTTTGCAAATAATGAGGGGAAGAGGGGTTGAAAGGAATGAGAAACAAAGAAGTGAGATATGAGTACAGATAAAAATTCCCTATGAATAAGTAACAATAAAATAAATAGAAACAATCTGCTAGAAGATGAAATAGGTAAAACTCTTGAAGATATAAGCAATAACAAGGACTTTCTGAATAGAATCCTAATTGCACAAGAAATAACCTAAAATCAATAAATCAGATTATATCACATTAAAAACTTTCATGTTATGAAGGAAACAATGTAAATATGAAGACACAGTCCAGATCATGGGAAATACTTTTTTCCAGATGCTTTTCCAGTGGGAGACTGGTATATAAAAAAATTAAATGACTCCCTAAAATAAAATATCCAATCAAAAAATGGACTAATGAATGGACATACACATAAAAACTATTCAAAACTTAATGGTCAATAAATACATGAAAATAATCAGCTTCTTTTGGGTACTAGAGAAATTCAAACCCTAACAACAATGATATTTCACCATACTCTAGGAAGAAGGATTATCATACCTTTCCAATCCAAAGAAAGGATTTTACTCATACAACTTCTGTAGTTAGAAGATTCTAAAGAGTACTCAGGATCCTGAAGCAGGAGTATTGACAGTTCTAGAAGCCAGTCTGAGCTTGCTGGTGTGATCCTGTTTCAAAACCAAATTAGTGAACATCAATTTAAAGGGTGTCTCACTACTAGATTACGTGAAACATTATTTTAAGCTCTTTATAGTCACATATTTCAGTCCAGTAAAAAAAAAAATCTAGTGATTCTGAATCTTCAGGAAAGAAGAAAAAATTAAAAAGTGAGAAAAGAAAAAAAGAAGGAAGATATGGAAACAAAATTTTGAAAATAGGAGGGGAAGAAAGGTTGGAGGGAAGAGAGGAGAACAGGAAACTAAGAGGAATCAAGATGTATTATACATAACACAAATGCCCTATGGTGACTGTGATCATTATACATGTATAGATGATACCAGTAAAAACGTGATTATATTACCAATGCTAGTTCAACATCTATGGAGCCTAATGATCTGTTAGGAAAGAAGAACAACAGCAGGATATGGTACCACATTTGAGTACATGAAGTCAGATTTTGGTAAAGATCATTTTTTTAAGTCTCAAGGAATATAAATATATGTGTTAATTTGTGTTTACAGTTTCACAATTTCATTGTATCTAAGGGCTTCTACTAACATCAGGTTATACTTGTACTCAGGTATGCACAAAGCACTCAGTTTCCATTAAAAATATACAGAAATGCATCCATGACTGTGGATTTGCTTGTAGCATACAATAACATCAAGAAATTTCCAGGATAGATAACTCTCAAAGGAGCAGAATCCCTCCATCAAATGCATACTCTTATCATCTGAAAAGTGTTAAGTAAACTTAATGTCACAGAAATAATAATGGAAGGTGTGCTGTGTCTTGTCTGGTTGATAAATTTGAAATCAAAGATAATGGAAAAGCACAGGCATCTTTATTTCCATTTTACATAATAGAATTTCACTTGTAGGTTTCAAGGTCTTAATGGGATATTACAATAATATAGTACATAACTAATTTTTAAAATAATTCTATTCTATATAGGGAAATAATTGTTAATAATTCAAAACTGATAGCAGAATTTAGGATATTGCTTTTTTAAAAATCTAAATCTTTAATCCTCATAGTCCTTATAAAAGAACAATTTGATTCTTTGACTTTTTAAAGAGAAACCCTATATCCTTTTATTTATTAGCAAGTGATGTAACAAGTGGCTCATTACATTTGATCTGTTGAGCTATCAAACAGCAGAGCTTCAATGTGAACATCACACAGGACTCTATCCATTCATCCTTTTGTTCCATGTAGCTACTTTTTTCCATGCTTAAACAGCCTTTTTGTATATTATTTTCTAAAGTTTGTGTCTTTGCTAAAGTGACCAAGTGTCCAGAAATTTTGTTACTTCTGGAAATCAAGTAACAGCTTAGTTGTGGACATTTTTGAAAATGCTGCTTTACTTACATTTTTCTTAAAATAAAAATAAAATAAAGACATACTGCATAATGAGTGCACTAAAATATATAAATGTTTGAATATAAATGATCATGCTTTAAGCATGATCATCTAGTTTATATCACCTGTATCTCTCTCGATTGCTACATACTTTGTAGGTTTATTGCTTGTTGCATAAACATTCAGTGCAGTTTTATTGCTTGTTACATAAACATTCAGTGTAGCTACATCTTCTTGAAGGATTGTCTCTTATCATCATACATCCTACAATATCTATGCAAATTTTATTCAGCTTGATGAAACTTTACCTGACATTAATACAGTTTTCAATTTCAATAGTTAATACCCACAAAATATACTTTTCCATTACCTTACTTTTCTCTTGTTCTATATTCCTATATTTCAAATGCCTTCTTTAAGGCATACATTGTTGAGGTATGTGTTAAAATTCATTCTGTCAAATTCTAGTGTTTAATTAGTGTATCCAGGCTATTTATATTAACATAATAATTTATACTTTTTAAAATACATGTTCTGTATTTGTTTCTGTTTTTCTTTAATCAACTTTCTGTGTGCTATTTAAACCTGTTTCATTTTTATTTATTCACAAAAACTTGGATTATATCTACTTACATACATTTTTTAATGGTAGTTACATGCATTGTAACAGCCTACTGGTGTTTTGGGACACATAAAGTGAGGGAATTTGATTTTATTTTGTTTCTTCAAGTTCTATGATTTATAACAGTTATGTTAAATATATATATTTTCTGTATTCTAGTGTCCTTGTAGAGAATTAAGTATTTCTTTCTCCAGTAATTTTACTATTTTCTATTTCTTAATGCTTTAAGTGCTCAAAATGATGAATCTTTTTCTGTATGTCTTTTTTTTAAATTTCCACTTATGAGAAAAGGGAATTGTGCTTCCATCTGTCTGGAAAAACACAGTACATTTTTTCTTTTTTTAACATTTGGTGCCTGATTTATTTTACTTTGCTTTATGATCTTAAAGCAATTTGCCTGTAAATGGCTCAAATTTAGCTTTCTTTATGGTTGAGAAATATTTTGTATATGTGCCACATTTTCCATATACATTCATCTCTGATGAGCATATAGCCTGCTTCCATATTTTAAGTATAATGACTTGTGCTTGGGTATGTATGTGACACTGTAATGTAGTGTTTTTCACTCTTTTGGGGAGATCTCCAAAGAGATAGTTGGGTCAGGGAAGAATTTCTATTTTGAGTTTTTGAGTGAGAACCATACTAATTTTCATAGTGGTTTTACTAGTTTGTAACATCACCAACAATACAGAAAGTTTCCATTTTCCCCTAAAAAATAGTTACTATATATTCCTGTATCTATTTTAATACCCTCTCATATTGAGACTGCTAATTGTAATACATTGAATAGAAGAAAAAATTGAGAATTATCTTTTTATCCTATATTTTAACATTTGTTCAATTTGTTTCTAATTTTGGGAGATTTTTCTCAATTAAATTGGATAACCCATACTTTTGTTATTTTTAAGCTATGAATTCATCCACATTTTTTATTAGATACCAGATTTTATTTTTTGGAGGTTGATATTTCTAATATTATATTTTATTTGTTTTTATAGACTAGTTATCTTCTTCAGTGACAGAATTTTGTAAGCAAATTTCAATCACAGTATCAGTTTTTTCCAAATTATTTTTGTGTGTTAATTTTCTTTAGTTTTTGTTTTTCAAATTATTATAAATTTAGTAATAATTATTTCTGGCTGTATGAACATGTTAACTTAGCTCAATTTAATGTTATTAGAAAGTTCTCCATGTGCATAATTTTCTTCTTCTATCAAAGTTAAGCCTTTTAGAAGGATTATCTCTCTAGACAATTTTTTCCTTGTGATGATTTAAAGTTGGTCACATTATCTTTGCAATGTATTTTATAAACACTTTTTATCTGATTGTTTGCCCTTCTATTGAATGTGGGTAAAAACTGTAATGGTTTGGCAAATGGAATACTTGGTATATGACATTTTCTACTGTCAAGTCTCTAAACAAAATGTGAACTAAATATGAAAGATGCTCATATGCGGTCATAAGATTAGCATCCTTAGATTAGATATTTATCACTAATCAAAGAGCATATATTATGTTATCAGAGCTAGAGTAAAAGACATACTAGTCTTTTGAGTTATCAGAAGAATCAAGATTGATAAATACAGTGCAGCCCATATCTCAATTTTCAGGATAAATAATAAAAATTAATATGTAAAATCAATAGTATACATAAGAAAATTTTATGAGAAATACATATGAAAATAATATGATGAGATTGTGAGATTTATTTATGATATATACAACATCTAGTAATCATTTATTAAATTATATATATAATAATACCTAAATTACAAAACTGACACCTACATCAAACTTTATTTCATTATTACTTTGCTGAAAAGTAATCAATCTCTTTTCAAAAATGGGATAATTTAAACTCCTGATTATAAATGAATGTTATATCATTAATTTAACTTCAGTGTCCTTTTAAACCTTCCCACCATCATTAAAGATAGAAAATACAAAATAGACACTAGATTTACATCAGACTGACATCAGACAATCTCTTGTTTCTTAGCATGGTGTCTCTATAAAAGATACCTGGACTACCTTATTTTGTGCATGAACGACTCACATGTTAAAGTGAAATAATTATTTATAAAATAAGGGTAACCATAATTAAATTGGATTGAACAAAGTAATTGAAAATTTTAATCACACAGTGCTCTTCTGCTAAAAGTAAGCTTATGATCATTTCAAGTGGTTCACCAACATTTTTGTTTGCAAATAATTTGGTTTGTAGAAGAAGCATTTGGCAAGATTTTGTGATTGTGATTGGGTAAGGAACAGGACATTGGCTATTTTTAC
Organism: Hydrochoerus hydrochaeris; assembly: GCA_004027455.1. Lineage (NCBI taxonomy): Eukaryota > Metazoa > Chordata > Mammalia > Rodentia > Hydrochaeridae > Hydrochoerus > Hydrochoerus hydrochaeris. Next base: position 136,201 of record PVLA01003977.1, on the reverse strand, counting down.
TGCAGGAGCATGATTATGGCCACCTTTTCCAGAATTATGGAATGAATGAAATTTATGAGCTGAGACATTTTCAGATAGATTGTAAAAGCAAATATTTCACACCTGTGTTTCATTAATATATGACAACAAAAGCACATGTAATTTCATTTATTATTATTATTATTATTATTATTATTATTGGTACCAGGAATCTAACTTGCCAATCTTGTGCTTGACAGGTGGGAGGTATGCCATTGAACTATATCCTTGGCCCTCATCATTTTTCAGTCTTAACTCAGGATTAAAAAAATAATGAAGGAGCATAGGATTGCAAGATGGCCAACTGAGTGGTGGCACAATAAGAGAGCTTCTCTGAGGAAAAAAAAATAAATAAAACAACTCAGATGCTGGAATCTGGCAACATGGAGAAAACCAGACAAAAGGAAAGGAAGCTTACTACTTATCAAAGTATAAAAATTTGTTTGTTTTTTGCTGCTTAAGGAAAAATTTTAGAAAGATTAAACTATAACTTTTGCTTACCAATTTATTTATGTACTTATATAATATTCAAATAAATATTTTATTTTTCACGAGAGTTACATTGTAATAATAAAATATCAAATTAGATATTTCCTTCAAGTTAAACTATTTTTTATGACTTCAGTTCATTTTTAAAATGTAAAAGACAAAATGTTTATTCACAGATTTTTTCTATGTCTCAGTAGTGACTTTGAGTAAAAATTATGAGCAAGCCCATAATCTCTTTAACAATAACAAAGCCTAACATTTGGTACATGTTTTCCTGTGCTTACTTTATTTAATCCTAAAAGTAAATCCACAGGGTTGATATGATTACCCTAACATTTTAAATATAGAGCATTTAAACTGCCTTTGGTCACACTCATAATAAGCAACATATCTTAGAATTGCATACATTTAAGCCTGCATTCTAAACTGAAACATGTATAGTATATTCCTTTTTTTATCATTCCATACCATTTAACTTATCATAGTAGGTTCTACCATTGTGAAGATAAATCACAAACCTTGCTTTGTTTTGATTTCATTACAAAGTTTACTTGCATTCTCTGCAACTATTTTAGCAAGAAATTTTAAAATGAATCAGTTTCTTTTTACTGTGCTTTATCTTATTTCCCATTAGTATAATTTATGATTACAATTTCATGGAGGCTTCCTTATTGTCATATCCTGACAGTCTGTTGTGTGCTGGGAAACAAAAATAAAATATTTATCTGTACTTTTATCACTCCATGCTTTTCAAAATTGAACATATTATTAAAGACTTGCAGAATTGTTGGTTATCACTTAAAAGTAAGTTTTATAACATTTTTCACTTCCTAGAAATATTTTAGTATTACATAAAGAATTTAATCACTCATGGTGATACTTACTCATTTAATCAACAACTCATTTATGATTATGACAATCATATCTTTTGGAAGGAATCATTTTTAAATGAGTTGTTGATTAAATGAGTAAGAATCACCATGAGTGATAATTGTCACTGTGTGTCTTGAAGAGTTCCTGTATGCTAGCACTCCTCAATGTGAAACAGAAAGATTAGGTTTGAGTCTAGCCTGGGAAATTTAGTGAATGAGAAAGACATTGTGCTAACATTAAATGAAAGAAAGAAAGAAAGAAAGAAAGAAAGAAAGAAAGAAAGAAAGAAAGAAAGAAAAAGAGAGAGAGAAAGGGAGAGAGAAAGAAAGAAGGAAAGAGAGAGAGAAAGAGAGAGAGAGAGAGAGAGAGAGAGAGAGAGAGAGAGAGAGAGAGAGAGAGAGAAAGCAAGCTCTGGGATGTAATTCAGTGCAAACATCATTCTTCAATTCCTAGTACTTCACAATTAATTAGTGAATTAAATCATGATACATTGCAATAAGATCTAGGATAACAAATAAAGTGTGAAAATAAGAGCAGAGTTTTTCTACACTAGAGGCATTTCAATGTTGATCTCTGTCTCTCATTCCCCTCATTTTCATTTTCCTTTTCTCTTTCCTCTGTCAGAACTTCCCCAATATTGAAAAACCTAAAGATTATACACATGACTGCTTCAGTGAGGACATCCCAAAAGCTTCATCATCAGTTAATGTTCAGAATAACCATTTCTGAATATTCTGCAGGCACTTTCAAAATCTGATCAAACAATACTTGTTTGACATTAAAGTGTATTCTTACAAGTTCAAATTGTTCATGTGGATGACTCTGTGGTTATTTTAAATTTTGATGCTCACATCACTTATAGCAAAGCCCAAGTTCTTTCAATGAGCAGAACTCATTTATGTGAGGCTCATCTCCTTGAAAGCATTACCAGTTTTCTTCTCTCACTTGCTCATCCTTTTCTCCATTCCATTCACCTTACCTCCTACTTTTTCCTCAGACTCCTGAGACAGTACACTTTTTGTTGATTTTTCATGAATCCATTCTTTGTCAACATTGTTTCCCAAACCCATATTGCTAATACCTTGAATTTTCTCAATTTATTGGTCATAATATAAAACTTTTAAATTCCACATTCTTTCACAAAACAACTGTACTTAATCAAGTGTGATTTAATTAATTGCTTTCATATACTGTCAGCTTTATCATCATATTTTAATATTAATGTATTTTTAAAATTATTTTATTTCTGCATATTTGCAGTACATAATAACTAATTTCCTTGTGTAGAGTTGCATGTATTTACATAACATATCTCAATTTGTTTTCAATCTCTTTATGTCCCCTAATTGCTACTCCTGTTATCTCTTGCTGCTTTCTCAGTTACAAAAGTTCTATTACCTTATTTCCTGTTGCATATATTTTATTTTATTCCTTATCTACATTCACAGATTCTCATATAAGGTAAATCATGTGATATTTAAACTTGGTATCTGATTTATTTCACTTAACATTATGGTCTAAAAGTGTATCCATTAAAAATAAATAAAAGTGCATCTATTTTTTTTTACAAATGATTCAATTTATCCTTCTTTATTGGCAGAGTAGAACTCCATTGTGTAAATAGTACCACATTTTCTCCATGCATTCATCTGTAAATAGTAATGTCCAAGAATTCACTCTTATTAATTGTGCTACTGTAATCACATATCACTGCAATATGTCTTTAAATCTTTTGGGAAGTTATTTAGCAAGGGAATAGTTGGGTCTAATTGATTTTGTACTTTTAACTTTTTTGGTGAATCTCTAAAGTTATTTCCATAATGTTGTACTAGCTTATATTCTCACTAAAAATGTAGTTTATTTTTTTCCTTCTAAAAACTGCCAATATTTGCTATCATTTGATTTCCTGATGATAGTCATTCTGGGATAAGCTGGAGTTTCAATGATGTTTTGATTTCAATTTCTCTAATGACCAAGGATGTCAAACTTTTTTTGGTATATTTTTTGGTCAGTTTTACTTCTTCTGAGAGCTGTCTGTTCATGTTAACAGGTTATTTTAATTGGGTCTTTAATTTTAGGGGATGTAATATTGTCTGTTCAAGGAATAGCTGGCAATTCTTTTTCCTGTTTGGTAGGTTGTCTCTTCAATCGGCTCATTATGTCCCTTTGCTGTGCAGAAGCTTTTTCATTTGACATAATCTCATATGTTGATTGTTGATATTATTTCTTATGCAACTGATGTTCTGTTCAGAAAGTCCTTACCTATGCTGAGCTTCAGAGATGCTACGTATTTTATCTTCCAAGAGATTAAATTTTTCTATTTTAACATTTAGATATTTAATCCATTGTTATTTTGGTCAGTAAATATTGAGATATGTAGGTCTAGAATCAATGTTCTGCATGTGGCTAGTCAGGTTTCCCAGCACTCTATATTTAAAATTCTATCTTTCCTCCAATGTATGTTTTGGTCTCTATCAAATATCAGACAGTTAAAATGTGCCTGAAGCTTTTTCTACATTCTCTAGGTTGTATCTTGTATGCATCAGTTTTTGTTCTAATACCATGCAGTTTTGTAACATAATTTGAAAAATGATACTTCTTGCATTGTTCTTATTGCCCAGAATTACTTTTCCTATTATGGATCTTTTCTGATTTCATAGAAATTTTTTTCTTTAGTTTTGTGAGGAATGTTGAATTATTACTTTTACGCTTTAATCTATTTGTATATTCATTAGAATCATTATTTTTGGGGTTGCTTCATTTACTGTTATGTAAAAGAATGAAAGAGAAAGTATGCAAAACAAATAGATAAAAAAGATTACTTTTAAAAAGTTATAAGAGTAAGTAGTAGCAACACAAGTTCATGTCTTTTCTCCTGAAGTTTTCAACAAACTATTTGACTACAAAGAGAAAAAAATCTTAGTGAAACACTGCAACCTGATCAGTTTAAAATAGAAATTGAATTTAAGACTAAACCATTTGAGAGTGAAAGAATTACAGAAAGGGTGTAATCTATAATTTGAGTACAAAATGCTTAAATCTCTGGAAGGATACTAGTATAGATAAAGATGTTATGAATCTCTATTTTAAAAAATTCATATGGCAAAAAGAATTCATAAAGAAAAAGAACATCCATCCTGCACAACGTTTTCCAGATGAATCTGGTGTATGTGTTGCCTTCCAAATTGATGCAATAGGTGGAAATGAGTAGAAATATCCAGAAACAAAGGATCTAGGATCAGTATTTCCTGACTGACTTTGAATATAATCTCTGACATTAACAATTTGAGAGATAAATTAAAGAGAATCAGTGAATACTGTTGGATAATTCTCCAGGTGGCCTTTGACTGATTCAGTTCTCACTCCATTCTCACTCATGGTTTTTCAACAACAGCTTTGGGTCTTGGGACTATAGCATCCTAAGAAAGAGAGAAAATGGCTACAGCTTCCCAGGTTCTGTTCCAGTGTTCTCTTAGAATCACGATGCCCTTCACTGCATTGCCCCAATGATTAACTCAGATTAAAAACAAACCAACCACCTACCATGTTTAGAAAGGGTCATTTACTTCATTATAAGTAGAATACATGAAAAAATGATTCCATTCTTTCTTAGTAGCTTTTCTTAGCCTTGGAGGACTAGCTTGCAATGAATCTTAGACTTGTCCCTTGTCTGCAAGTAATAAAGACATTTTGAATAACTCATTGTACTCATTATCTATCTCAATGAACTCGAACTTGGTAATTAGTGCAAATACCAAGTTAACAGGGACTTCTGAGAGGACAGGATAAGTAAGAATAATCTGGTAGTCACAATGGTTTAGCAAACACATCAGCTTTTGCCTAGTGCATGCAAAGAGAAACACAGCACTTTAAATCCAGGCAAAGTTATTGCTTATCACAAGAAAAAAAATAATAATTCTGAGAATCCATACATACATGTGTATATATATATATATATATATTATAAACAATTTTCAGTTTCAACAAAAATTTCAATACATGTGAAAATCAGGAAAGTGCCACTTTACAATAAAGAATAGAAAAGGATGCCCATTGAAAACTGATTCTAAGCAATATCAGCTTTTTTGATACAGCAAAGAAAGGGACTTCGTAGAGGTTACTAATTATAAAAATAATTGATGGAAATAATGTTCAAAAGTTAAACAAATTTGACTTAATGACTGAACAGAGAAGAAATCTCAAACAGAAATGCAAAGGACAAATTTTCTGGATTTGCTAATAAATTAAAAGAAACATATTATTACATATTTTAAATTTAGGACTAAAGATTACAGGAGAAATAATAAGTAGACATGAAATTAGACCAATAAAAATATCAGCCAGAAAAACAGTAAATTAATATATACTGAAATGCTTGACAAGAGGTTCAATATATCTGTGATTGTAGTCCCATAAAAAGAAAAAGAAGGAAGAAAACAAGATGGCCGATCAGTAAGCAACAAAATACAGAGCCTTCCAGGAGAAAAAACTCATTCTCCAGAATAAAACACCCTGGAGAGACCCATACAGAGGGAGATGGATCCTCTTGACACAGGAAGAAATTAAAATGTAAAAAAGCTCATTAAATACTTCAGGACTACAACTGAAACAGCTAGAAATTACAGGACACAGAGTTTTCGTTCACTGTGACCTGCCAAGTTTACAATAACCTGACTCTGTGATGACCAGCAGAGCCACCCAAACTTGTTCCCGCCACCTCTCAAGGGAAGCACAGCAGCGCTGAAGTCGGGGGTTGGTGAGCCCAACAGAGAGTGGAGCCTACAAAAGGACCTTCATTAATCCACAGTCAGTGCTGGGATTGGGACCCCCCCACAGGAAGGGCACAGTCAAATGGATGACATGTTGGAATCTGGCAGGAGGAGCCTGAACTGGGAGTGACAGTAACTTCAACTGGTTCCTCCCTCCCCAAAGCAGATTCATGGGATTTTCTTGGACTGGGCTGTGCCCCTGGCTGGGACACAATGAGCCATCCCAAATCGATTCCCTGCACCTAGCAAGTACTAACCAGGGGATGGTCTCTGCAGTTTGGTTGGCCCAGTGGGGAGGGGCGAGCATATGCAGCTTGCTTACACCTCAGTGACAAGAGCAGGCAGGAGAGGGCAGAGGTCTCTCGCCAGCATGCTTCAGAGGAACTGTAGCCAACAGGGAAGGGGGCTGGGACCTACACTGTAACCTGTGTGGAGGAAGCCAAGGCCATGACAGGAGAGACAGGCAGGAAGAGGCCCCCAGCCCAGAACCCTGAGAACACTAAACCAGGAGAAGGAAAAACAAGGGAAACTGAGGGTGGCAAACACACAACATTAGGCATGGTTTCAATGGACATTAAGAGATATCTTCAGGACCTTGTAGATGAGCTCAAAACTGAAATATTAAATCAGGTAAGGCAGGATATGAGTAGAGTTATAAAAGAAATGCTCTCAGGAATCATCTCTCAGGATGATACAGATGGAAGAAGGGAGGAACACAAAAAAAGAAGAGAAACATTCAATACAGAATATAAAGAAAATATAGAATACATGAAGCAGATTCAAAGAGACTATCAGGAAATTAAAAACTCCATTGAAAGCTGGAAAAATTCCTTAAAAGAAACTAAGGATAGACTATCAAAACTTGAAGACAAGTTGGCAGTGTGTGGTGATGAAAGGAAAGATCTCTTAAAAATAACAAGGAAACAGGCAGTAACAGTACAAAGGATAGAAGATGACAAGAGAATCTACAATTTAAGAATAAGAAACATGAATGAAGAAGCAGGAATACATACAGGCAAATTACAAAGGCTATTCACAGAAATAATTAAGGAAAACTTCCCAAGCATGGGGAAAAAAATGACATTCAGTTGTGTGAGGCATACAGAACTCCAGCCACCTACAACCAAAACAGAGCTACACCCAGGCATATAATAATCAAGATGCCAGAAATTCAATATAAAAATAGAATATTAAAAGCTGTTAGAGAAAAGAAACAGATTACCTATAAAGGCAAGCCCATCAGAATCATGGCTGACTTCTCAACACAGACCATCAGATCAAGAGGAGCTTGGAGTGAAGTACTCAAAGCCCTGAAATAAAATAACCTCCAGCCCAGATTGATGTACCCTGCAATACTGTCACTAGAAGTTGATGGAGAAACAAGATGCTTCCCTGACAAAGAGGAACTGGGCGAGTTTGTGACCACCAATCCAACCCTACAGAGAATACTGAAGGACATTCTAGAGAGAGAAAAAAATAGAGAGAGGATTTTAGTAACAGTGGCAGAAATGCCTCAATGAGTGGGGCAGGCAGTAGAATGAAGGAGAAAACTAGACAAGCAAAGGCAGAAAAATAACATAGCAGAAATGAGGCAGAGAAGGATAACTAGAAACTCTAACATAGATGGCCTTAATACGCTATATTGGATCACGGTTTTGTATTGATAGATTTTATTCAAAGATGTTATGATTGATAATATCAAGTCTGAGAGTATAGGCAACTGCACTTAAGGTGACAAGATCCACTAGAATATCCACTCTGGTTTGATTATTACCTGCCTTTGAAGTTTTATACTGTCTACAATGTTTTATTTTACTAATATTGTTATTTACTGCTATACTCAATTATACTGCTATATTCAGTTATGCCTGGTGATGTAGACATTCTACTGAAGATAATAAGAAACAACACAGTAATCATTGTAGATCATCTTGTACTATGGTTTTATATGACTTTTTGGTTTCATGTTTTTATAGGAATTGGTTTTGTTTTGTCTTGCTAAGTTTTGTTCTTCCCTCTAATACAGAAAGTATAGAAATACATGCAGAGATTCATGAATGTGTAGCTGTTTACACTCTCACTGTTTGACTATCTACTTTGTATGCTTTAATATTGCAACTTGAGCAACTATTTCTAAGAGAACAATATGTAATTTATCAACTAGTGATTTCTTATTGCTTATCTTTTTTTTTGGAATTCTGTATTACCTCTACTCTTTACATGCTTTTGTTTCTTTTCAAATTAAAAAAAATGAGTCTTTAAATCCTCAGACATGATATTTATTTAGGTATTATTTACTTTATCTCAGTAAGATTTTAAAGCTTTAAGTTTATAGAAATACATGTAGAGACTCATGCATGCATAGCTGTTTACAGTTTGAATATCTACTTTGTATGCTTTAATTTTGTAACTTTAACAACTATTTCTAAGAGGACAATATGTAATTTATCAACAAGGATTTCTTACTGTTTATGTTTTTTTAAAATTCTGTATTATCTCTACTCTTTACATGTTTTTTCCTTTTTAAATAGAAAAAAGAATTTTGCAAATGTAAAAAAAAAGAAAAAGAAAAGAAGAAAAATATATGAAGATTCAATGACTGAGAACATGTCAAATTTGGAGAAAGATGCTGAGTTAAAGATGTAAGCATATCTAATCTAAAGCCAATAAAAATTCCATTAGGACACAAAGTCATCATAAAAAAGCTAAAAGAAGAAAATATCTTACAATGAACCATTGCCCAAAATAGATTATACACAAAGAAAAATATGTTGTTTTTTGGATGATTTCTCATTCAAAATGAAGAAGTCTGGATAAATTTTATAGTCATTTAACTACAGAACATATTCCCCCATAGAATTGTATGCATATGATATTGTTTCAAATCATTTCCAGGATGACTGTATTCTCAGGTGAAAACTAGACTCCTACCTTCATCAAGCCATATAAAAATAAGGTGGCAAAATATGCATTTTGAAAGGTAGTATGTAAAGATCAGTTGATTACATTTAAGAAAACATTCCTAGACAATAGAAGTTATAAATTTAATTGAAGTTATAAGTTCCCTATATAAAGAATTTGCTTTCTTTAGAAGATAGTGAAAATGAATAAAGATACACATTACTAAAGGAAAGAAAATGTATCCTGCACATAGAAACCACTGATTAATAATATGTACAAGATATAAAGAAAACACATACTAAGAAAAAGGCAAAGATTCAATTGATAAAAAATAATAACATTTGAGAGACAGTTTTCAAAAGATTAATCCTAAATGCCTACACCAATAAAGATGTATAAACTTATTGGTAGTCAAGAAAATGTAAATTAAAACTACAAACATGCAAAGGCACATATACAGGAAATTTCCTAAAACTAAATACCTATACATGCAGGTCAAGCTCTATTATGCTTTAATTAGTGTGTGACATAATTTTATTAAAAAACAACTTAAACTTTTAAGAAAATTTTAAAATCTTAGCATCTTATTGTAAATCTGTATCATTAGGAAGCACATTGAATAAATATGCAAGCATAGTGATTAAGAATTCTCAAACATTTCACTCAAATGGCAAATAACCAAAATTTTATTTTGCTCAGATAGGTAGTTAATTGCAATGTGTTATATAAACATAATTTGTACTTCCTAAGAATTAGAACATGTACATGTTTGGAAACTATTATCTTGCCTACTAATTGAACCGCAGACAAATTATATTGTCTAGGACAATAAACATATTTGGGAAGAATGAAAATAAAGAAAAAATGACTGTCTCAACATTTAAGGAGGAAAGTAAAGGGAAGATTGCTTTGAAAGCATTATTTTCTGGGTCATTCAGAACAACTGTAGATTTCTTGATTAAAGAGATCATACTCATCCATTTGTTTTTTAAAATTTTGTTTTCTATTTCATGTAATTAAATGTTGTCTGATAGATAAAAGAGTAAAGGTTTTCCTTCCTTATAGCTGAATAATTCTCCATTGTACTAAAGTTTATGACTTTCCAACCAATTTGCAGCTGATGTGTGAGTTACCTCCACTTTTTTCTGGTTCCCTGTCACATAGAGCATTATTTTCTCATCTTCGACTTTCAGCCCATAAACCCTCTTTCAGGTTAAATATATTTTTATATAGAGCATCCTGATCCACTCTGCCAATGTTTCTTTTTATTAGTGTATTGAGTCTATCCATGTTAGTGATTATGGAAAATCTTCTCTGCCTCCTCCCTGCCATGCTATTTTTCTGTCATTGGTTGTCTACTGTTTCCCTTCATTCCAATGTCTGTCCCATTCACTGAGCCCCCTCTGTTGTTGTTCCTGAAACCATGGTCTTTTTTCTCTCTCTCTCTAGATTGTCCTTTAGTATTTTTTGTAGAGTTGGATTGGTGGTCATGAACTCCACTAGTTCCTCTTTGTCATGGAAGCGTCTTGTTTCTCCATTAATTTTGAGAGATAGTTTTGCAGGATACATCAATCTGAGTTGGGAGTTATTTTCTTTCAGGGCTTATAATACTTCACTCCAAGCTCTTCTTAATTTGATGGTTTGTGTTGAGAAGTCTGTCATGATTCTGATGGGTTTTCCTTTATAGATGATCTGTTTCTTTTCTCTGACAAATTTAAACATTCTGTTCTTGTGTTGAATTTCTGGGATCTTGATTATTATATGTCTTGGTATAGATGTATTTTGGTTATAGCTGGTTGGAGTTCTATATGCATCATATATCTGAATATCATTTCAGTTTCCTATGCTTAGAAAGTTTTCTTTAATTATTTCTGTAAATAGCCTTTGTATTTCATTTGTGTTTACCCCTGCTTCTTCACTCACTTTTTTATTCTTAATTTATAGATCCTCTTGTTATCTTCTAGTCTTTGTATTGTTACTTCCTGGTTCCATGTTATTTTTAGGAGATCTTTCCTTTTGCTATCACAAGTTGCAAACCTGTCTTCAAGGACTGATAATCTATCTTTAATTTCTTTCAATCAGTTTTGCCAGATTTCAATGGAGTTTTTAATTTCCTGGTAATCTCTTTGAATCTGTTTCATGTATTCTAAATTTTTTTATATTCTTCATTGAAGGTTTCCCACCTTTTTCTATGCTCCTCTGTTCTTCCATCTGTGTCTTCTTGAGAGGTGCTTAGCATTTCTTTTACTATTTTTCTTATATCTTCCTTTACTTGTATTAACATTTCTGTTTTAAGTTCTTTTATAATTTCATGAATGTGTTTCTTTATGTCAGATGCTGTTGCTTCAGAAACTACAGGTGTGCAACTTCTGATCTCTTCTGTGTTTATCTCTCCTGGGCCAGTACTGCTTGGGCTGGAGGCTGGAGACTGCCTTTTGTTTCTTCCTCTTGTCATGTTCCTGGTTTCTTCCAGACAAGCAGATTGTGGGATCCCCAGAATTTCCTGTATTGGTTATAATTACTCTGAAGTGTGCTGGCTAGGGATTGCTGCTTTACCCAATCTGCTGGTGACTACAGTAGTATAAGAGGGGTGGGGCAGGCTGACCCCTCCCTTCTGAGCTGGATGACCACTGAGAGTCTTCACCACACTAGTGTGTGCTGTGTGTTTGGGGCCAGTTAGGGATAGCTTTAGGGAAACCTTGGCCTTGGCTATTGGATCACACACACGGGTAGGAATCAGTACAAGCAATTCTCACCAATCTGCTGTGTGCTAGGAGTGGCTGAATGAAGCCAGCTGCAGTTCTGGTTCCAGGATTATCCTGCCCAACTCCAAAATGGCACCTGGCCAATCGCCCACTCCCATGGGAGGACTGAGTCCTCCACACTCACCATGAGTCAGTGCAGCTCTCATCTCTACAGCTTTCTCCATGACTGTGTCCTCACACCAAGGCCCTTGGGCTTGACAACCCCCAACTTCACTGTGACCATGCATGTTTGGATTCCAGTGGCATTTCTTGCACACAATGGGACCAGTGAGGTTACCTGGATACCACCTTCTGTCCAAATTTTTCTTTTCTTTTCTTTTCTTTTCTTTTCTTTTCTTTTCTTTTCTTTTCTTCTTCTCTTCTCTTCTCTTCTCTTCTCTTCTCTTCTTTCTTTCTTTCTTGTTTTTTTTTTCACTTTTTTCTCCTGGGTTGAAAGGATCCATCTCCTCCCTCTGGTCATCTCCAGAATGCTATACTCCAGCATCTGGGCTATTTCTCTCAGAGAGGCTTTCTACTTTGCTGCTTATTGCTTCACCATCTTCCCCTGATCCCTTCACTTTTCCATTTGAAGCCTATTCTAATCATGAGAAAAAATTAGAATGTGATGGCTAGCTAAGGGAATATGAATCTATTTAGAGATAAGCAAGTAAAAAGATTATTCCAATTAATTGAAATAAAAAGCCTATCAAAGTATAGAATAAGTAAGTAGAAAAGAAGAAAGTCATTTAATAATGAATAAATGTTTCTAAAAACTTAGTAAAGAAAGGGGGTTGGCTAGTATTTGCTGTAAAACTATAGGCAATGGAAATATCTTAAAAGATTGTTTAGAAAGCTGACAAGGTGAAATGCCTGTCTTAGAAAATAAAGGTTTGAAGGACAGCAAGACTATAAGCACAAACATCTGAAATGAAGAAATATATGCAAGAACAAATGAGATAAACAATAATATTAAAGAGTCATACATTTTCAATATAAAAGCCATTCAAAACACAATGTGACATATAAACCAAGACTATTTTGTTTTGTTACCTTGTAGAATCAAATAGCAATTCAAATGTCTCAAATTCCAAAGTATATTCTAAAATTGTGTCTTACTTTCTGATTAGTGTGTGTGTGTATATGTGTGTGTGTGTGTGTGTGTATATATATATATATATATATATATATATATATGTGTGTGTGTGTGTGTGTGTGTCATTCATATCTTATCAATTGCTTCTTTAGAAATTACATATATTATTTTCTGCCAATTATTAAATATGACTCTAACTTTCATTACTATTATTATTAATGAAGCATTAATCATTTTGTTATTTCAAAGTCATAAGATAAAATCAGTTAATCTTTTGTTCCTAACATATCATTTTAAACAAGCCTTTTCCTAAATTGCTTGGTAGTGATTTTTTAAAAAAATTCTATAATGTATAACTTGACAAAGCATATAAATTTATAATATTTGATTAAAACACAATGAAATATAAAACCCAGAACTTCAGAAAAAACTCAGCATATAAATAAAATCTAACAAAAATCCTGCTTTTGAAAATTATGATTATACAGTTTGTAGTACTTATAATACTCAGCTATTTTTTGATGTTTTTGTGATTTTCTGTTAACAAGAAAACTGAGATAGTTTGGGTTAATAAGATATTTGGATGATGTGTAACTTTGTATACTGTACAAATGACATACTTAAAATGATCTGAATAAGTACTATCTAACAATTAGTTGTCTTTCATATTGACTAAAAGTAAAATCAGTGGTCTATTTGATGTTTATTAAAATTTGTTTCCCTTTAATTAAAAGAGTATTTATACTTTGAAATTGCTGTTTTTTTCTATTGGGAGACAGTTCTCCATAAATATACATTGAAGCAAATATTTTAGATTTTTTTAATGTTGAAGCCATGATATTTAACTTATAATTTGTTGACACATTACTTGGGATATTTATTACACTACATATAAATCTTTTCCCCTGTTATTATAAAATATTTTGCATGTTTTCATTTAGTCTTTTACAAAAACATTTCATTTAATTAGAGATAATTTGAGATCATATTTATATAAAATACAGTATTATTTCACTGAAATGACATTGTCATTTTGATGAGAATAAGAAAAGCAATATGATGATTCATCTTCTATCTAAATTGAATCCTTAGAAAGAATAATAACATAAGGTATTCTGATGATGCAAATAAATTTTCTCATCTCCCTTGGGAAATAACAATTTGAAAATACAGAAAATTACTGATTGTATACATTCAATTTTCTGCAATTTTTCTTGGTTAAAGTTATTTTAATGTGTAGCTCCATTCAACTCACTATATAAAGACAAAGCCAAATCTAAAACAAGGAACACATTTAGTATTTGAAAGACAAAAGTTGAAATTACACAATTAATTAGAGTATTTTTCTCCTAATGCTAAATATTACACCTAGGAGAGCCTGAACTTAAAGGTTATGATATTAATTCTGTGTTCAAGTGGTATTTTCATTACTCATTAAATACCACTAAGTGTGTGATTATTTTTACTCTTGACTTACAATTTATTAACCTGAGACATAAAACTGGGTTAGTGGCTTTAAATCAGACAATATATAAAACTCCTTACTAATTAGTTTTACAAATGGTCCGGCAGCTAGATACATACATGCAAAAGGAATAAATTGCTTGAGGAAAAAATAACCTAAATAAACCTGTTCTCAACTAAAATAAAGTTAGCAAAACATCAGTGCTCATCCTGTGTTTATCCATCTGTGTCTTGAGAATGAATTAGTTACTTCAACAATAAAGAAAACTCCCACTGCAGAAATTATTGGCAGTCTCTCCTACACAAGTGCCATCTGACACCTTACATTTTTTAAAAATGATTGTTTTAAAGGAATAAGCATTTTAGGGAATTTAAACTAGAAATCTACTTACTGACCTATAGAAGTAATGCCCTGACAAATAAGTCAATAATGAAAGCCCCTCAGAACATGTTTGTGACATTTTCACTTACAGATATTTAAAGTGTAAAAATAATAAAGATCAATATAGAGATTCCGTGTGTACAATAATCTAAAAAACATGTAACCCATAAACAGGTAGAATACAAATCTAATAGACATGCATTTCATAAGGTGTTGACATAAAGTACATCAGACATTAAAGAGTTCAATGTTTCAGGAAGTAGAAAGTCCAAAATGAAGTGTCATATCAGAAATTATATATTTTCATATTTTGGACCTATATGTCTTTATTTCTGCTTTCTTTAAATGCATATGCAGACACACACAGACAGAGACACCTGTATCTGGGTACTTGTGCTCAGAAAACATTAGTTGAATACAGAAGTCAAGATATAAAGAAGTTAATATTTACATATTTTTGTGTTGCTGTAGTTAAAAATATATGAAGTTAATAATAGGACATTAATGAGTCCTAAAGTTTGAAAATTAACAGAAAAGTGACACACACACTGTTCTCTACCCCATATTCTATAGATGATATATATGTACAGGCAGTGCTGCTCAAAGTGCAAGATTTCTTTTATTTACACCAGCATGTGTAAGGATTTCATTAACTGCACATTTTCAGTAGAATTTGATATCATTAGTGAAACACACACATATGCACACACCAATAATTGCATGAAAATGTTTTTAAAATATGATTTTTTCATTCCACTAAAGACTAATACTACTAAATATAGTTGCACAAACATTTTTGGTTAATTATCTGCTCAAAACTTCTGTTAATTTTAAAAATTGGGTTAATATTATTATTCCTGAGTTCTAAGTATTAATTTTTCTGAGTATAAATAGTTTAAGTAATAAAGTTTGCAAGCATATTTTCTCAGTCTTATACTTTTCATTGTTTCAACATTGACTTTCAAGTAAAACAGATTAGTTTTGTATTTTAATGAAGTCACACCACAACCTCCCCCACACACACATTGCTTCAATATATGCTATCTAAGAGCATATTTTCCTGTTTTCCTCTGGAAATTGTTTTAGCTAATTTTACATGCTTCAGACAACAGTGTGAATTTGATTCTAGAATATAGATGTTCAATTTTCCAGTATACTGTGTTGGAAATAGTATTTCTCTTCCAGTAATTATCTTTACCTCTCAGTGAAAGTCTATTAATCATACAGACTTAGAGGTGTATTTGAACTCCACTCTCTTCAAATGATTGTCTCACAAACTTTTAAAATCAGGTAATATAAAATTTGAGCACAGAAGTCTTTCAAACTTGTTATTTAACTTCAAAATTGTTTTGAGCAGTACACTTTGTATTTCCTATTATATTTAGAATACTATCTTAATTACAACAAAAATATTTCTACAATTTTCATTAAGACACTCAATCTATGCATAAAATTGTAGTCTTTCAGTTCATGCGGTTAATGCATTTCCACTTTATTTTTTTGGTTTTATGTGAATATTTTGCTTAAAGTTCTCACATTTTAGTATATTTATTTAAATTTACATGCCTTGTTAGGTAATATACAATTTCAAAAGTAATTTTGATTGATTGTAACTGAGAATTTTAAAATTTTAATTAATGATTATTACTAATTCAGGCACATATAAAGTACAATGTTGTACATATATTTAAATTAGCAGATATTTATATTAATAATTCTAAATTCTTTGATATTTTCACTAATTACCACCATTAACATGTTAGATTTGTTTCTGTTTTTAATGAAGAAAATATGCAATGTTGTTTGTGAATAGTCACAGTGTTGTGTCTTTCATTCCTATTTACGTGCTTATTCTCCCCTTCTTTTATTTTTTAATGACTTTTAAACAAGTTCATAAAAACTAATTTTTATAATTTCTATTATACCTCAAAAGTTCACTGCATATGTTTGCTAGTATGGACCTATCCTACTTTTACTTCCCTGAAAGAGAATCTACATTATATCTTTCTGTGTTGATTTTTTCTGGATCTTTCAGATAAATTTGTGTTTAAGATAATATGAGGTCTTTCTGAGTCTAGCTAGTTTGATATTTCAAGGTTTATTCATATTATAACATGAATAATTCTGATGCAACATTTTACTGACAGCTTTTGAGTGAACATACAGTATAATTTTATTTTAAGAATAAAATTACTGTCAGCTATATACTGTATTTAATATTTTATATACTATATACTATATTTAACATGCTATATATACTATATACTAAGTACTGTATACTATATTTAATATTTTAATAAAATGACAGCTTGGTTTTTAGAATAGATGCATAATTTTGTGATCTCATGAATAATATTCCATATCCAATTTTTCTATATCCTGGACACTTGTTAGTCTCTACCTTTTAATTTTACCTAAGAAGATATGAAGATATATCTTTGTGGATCTCATTTATTTTTAGAAATGGTCAATGATTTTTTAGCATATTTTCTTGACTCTTTCAAGAACTGTATACTAAAATATGTGTCCAATTTTAATTGGGTTATTTGCCATTATATAGTTGGAGTTTAAATGGTTGTACATTATGGATGAAAATGTATTATCAATTTATGAAAGTTCTTCAGAGTTTCCTAAGTTTTATAATTTTTATTCATTCATTCATTCAATCAATAATTCATTCATTTACATTTTTAGGTTTGTATATTAGCAGTTGAAACCAGACCTTCACACTAAGCTGCATAAACTACCCTTGTTCATGTTTTTATTACTTATTATTTATTAGTCTGTTGGTTTGCTTACTTTGAGACAGTCCCACTAATTTGCAAAGTTGCTTAAATTTGAAACTAAGCTTAAATTTGTAATTTTTCTGACTTACCCTCTCAGAATGTGGAATATGGCAACCACACCCAATTTACTATTTTCTGCATATTGTCTTTTGAAGGAAAAGATCTAACATGGATTAATTCCACTAGTTATATTTTAATATCACTTCTAAAAGAGCATTTTCTGCCTAAAGGCCATAGATATTTAACTCTATGTTTACTTCTAAGAACTTTACAATTTAATTAGTTACAGATAGGTCTATTTTATTTTGCTTTTTTATTTAAAGAAAAAAAAACAAAACAGAAAAAGGGTAGAAATAATGCAGAATTTCAAAAGAAATTAATGCTAAGAAATCACTAGTTGATAAATTACATGTCATCTTAGAAATAGTTGTTCAAGTCCCAAAATTAAGGCATAGAAAGTAGACAGTCAAACAATGAGTGCAAAATGTTCTGCTGAATGATCCAGCAAAAAATTAGTAATGTGGTTATCTTATCTTACACTCTTAAACACGAATGCAGTTATATCTTTTAGAGCACTTCCCTTCCCTTTCTTTTTTACAATAGCTATTACACATTTTGGAACTTATTACTCCTAAAGTTTTTTTTTTACTGTAAAAAGGAGAGAGACAATGAGATATTCATAAATGTGATTCTTATTTATTTCACTTAAGAAGATAGTTTCTTCACTTATGAAGATAGCTGAGTAATATTGTATAAAATTACCATAAAAATACCACTGTATAAAAATACCACATCTTTTTCATCTGCTCTGCAATAGATGGGCATTTTGGTTGTTTCCAATTTAGCTATTACAAATTGTGCTCCTATAAACAAGGGTGCACATATATGACTGTGATATGATGTATTCAATTCTGTGTATACCCCAAAGTGGAATAGCTGGTCAAATGGGACTTCCAATCCTAGTCTTCTGAGGAATCTCCATACTTATTTCCATAGTGGCTGCACCAGTCTACACTCCTATCAAGAGTGGAGAAGCCTTCCTTTTTCCCTGCAGCCTTGTCAACATATATTATCAGTTGATAGCTTGATGGCAGCCATTCTTTCTGGAGTGAGATGAAATGTCAGTGCTGTTTTAATTTGCATTTCTCCAATGACCAATGATGTTGAACATTTCTTAATGTATTTATTTTCCATTTGTATGTCTTCATCTGAGCAATGTGTGTTCAACTCCGATGCCCATTTTTGGAGAGGGTCTTTGAATTGGGGGTACCTGATTTTTTTTATTCTTTATTTGTTTTGGATACAAGTCCTTTGTCTTTGCTTGTTAAAATTTTTTCACATTCCGTGGGTTTTCATTTCATTCTGTTGGTGATTTCTTCTAATGCAAAACTTTTTAATAATATGATGTCCTAGTTGTTGAGTCCTTGAAATGCTTCCTGTGTGGTTTTTGTTTTGTTCATGAATTCTCTGCCTACCCCTATGTCTCCAAGACTTCTACCTATCTTGTCTTCCAGTAGACTTAGTGTTTCTGTTTTAATACTTAGATCTTTGATCTATTTTTATTTTAGTTTAATGCATGGTGATAGGTATGATTCTAGTTTCAGTCTTCATGTGGAGAGCAAATTTTTCTAACACCATTTATTAAAGAGGCTATCCTACTTCCAGTGAACTTTAGCCCATTTGTCAAATATCAGGTGGCTGAGTGCCTTTGTAGTTGTGTTTGCATGTTATAATCTGTTCCATCCATCTTCAGGTCTATTTATTAGCCAGTACCATGTTGATTTTTATCACAGTAGCTTTGTATTATAGTTTCAAGTCAGGAATTGAGATGCCTCCTGCCTTGCCTTTGTTGCCCAAAATCACCTCTGATATTCTAGGTTTCTTCTGTTTCCAAATGAATTATAGGAGTGTTTTGTCTAGATTTGAAAGGTATTTTAATGGTATTTTGATTGGGATTGCATTAAATCTGTATTACATTTGGGGAGTATGACTATTTTCACAGTGTTGGTTCTTCCTAGCCAAGAGCAAGGAATATCCTTCCTTTTTCTAAAATCTTCTTTAATCTCCTTTTTACCAAAGTATAATTTTCAGCATATAGGTGTTTTATGTTCTTGGTTAGGTCGATTCGTAAGTATCTCATTTTTTTAGATACTGTTTTGAAAAGCGATATTTCTTTAATGTCTCTCTCAGTGAATTTTTGTATTTGTACAGGAATGCTATTGATTTTTGAGCATTGACTTTGTATCTAGCTGCACTTCTGAATTTGTTTATTACGTGTGTGTGTGTGTGTGTGTGTGTCTGGGATCAAACTCACAACCTTGCACCTGCCAGGCAGGCACTTATGCTATTGAGCTTAACCCCCAGCCCTTATTCCTCTTTTAATGGAGTTTTTTGGGTCTTCTATATAGACTATCATGTCATCTGAAAATAGTGATAATTTAACTTCTTCCTTTCTCATCTTTATTCCTTATATTACTCTCTCTTGTCTGATTGCTTTGGCTTATATTTCCAAAACTATATTCAATAGGAGTGGTGATAGTGGACATCCTTGTCTTGTTCCTGATTTTAGAAAGAAAGCTTTGAGGGGCTGGGGATTTAGTTCAGTGGCATAAGCGCCTGCCTTGCAAGCACATGGTTGTGAGTTCAATCCCTGGTACTGATAGAGAAGAAAGAAAGAAAGAAAGAAAGAAAGAAAGAAAGAAAGAAAGAAAGAAAGAAAGAAAGCAAGCTTTGAGATTTTGTCCATTTTAGTATAATGTTGGCTATTGGTTTGTCATAGATGGCCTTTATGAGATTGAGGTAGATGCCATGTATTCTGAGTTTCTGAAGTTTCTTTTTTATCATGAACAAATGTTGGACTTCATCGAAAGCTTTTTCTGCATCTATTGAGATAACTATGTGGTTTTTGTTTTTGGCTCTGTTGATGTGGTGTATTACATTTATTGATTTGCATATGTTAAACCATCCCTGCATTGTTGGAATGAATCCCTCTTGGTCGTAATGTATAATTTTCTTGAAGATTTGTTGCATTCTATTTGCCAGTGTTTCATTGAGAATCTTTTCATCAATGTTCATTAGTGAGACTGGCCTACAATTCTCCTTTTTGGTTGGGTCTTTCTCTGGTTTTGGTATCAGAGTAATACTTGCCTCCAGGAATGGTTTAGGGAGGGTTGCTTCTCTTTTAATTTCATTGAAGATTTTATGGAGTATTGGAGTCAAATCTTCTCTAAATTTCTTGTTGAATTCAGCTCATAAATCCATCAGGAGCTGTGCTTTTCTTTGTTGGTAAGGTTTTTTTTTCACATTTTCAATTTCAATAGCTGATATTTGGTTGTTCAAAATTGCTATATCTTATTGATTGAGCTTTGGAAGTTCATGTTTCTAGTAATCTATCCATTTCTTCTGTGTTTTCCATCCTATGTGAGTGGAAGTTTTCAATGTATGCATTCATGATCTTTTGAATTTCCATGGGATCTGTGGTAATTTCCTTCTTTTCTGTCCTTATTGCATGAATTGGGTTTTTTCTTTCTTTTTCTTGATAAGGTTAGCCAGAGGTTTATCAATTTTGTTTATTCTCTCAAAAATACCCAGCTTTTTGATTCATTAATTCTTTGTATTGTTTTTTTAGTTTCAATCACATTAATTTATGCTCTGATCTTCACAGTTTCCTCTCTCCTATGACCTTTGGGTTTAAGTTGAACTTCTTTTTCTAGAAGTTTGAGATGTAGCATTAGGTTGTTTATTTGTGCTCATTCTGTTTTCTTGATATGATAGTTTATTGCTATATATTTTCCTCTTAAGACCATTTTCATTGCATCCCATAGATTATGGTATGCTGTTTCCATATTTTCATTGATTTGTAAGTATTGTTTTATTTCTTCTTTAATTTCATCTGTAGCCCACTGGTTGTTCAGAAGGTTGTTATTTAATTTCCATGTATTAATGCAGGTTTTGCAATTTCTTTTGCCATTAATTTCCAAATATAGTGCACTATGGTCAGATAATATGCATGGGATAAATTCAATCCCTTTGCATTTACTTAAGAATATTTTATGGGTTAATATATGGTCTATTTTGGAGAATGTCCCATGTGCAGCTGAGAAGAATGTATATTCTGATGTGGTTGTGTTGAATACTCTGTAAACATCTACTAAGTCCATTTGCTCACAGATATGATTCAATTCTACTATTTCTTTGCTGACTTTTTGTCTAGTTGATATAACTCTTTGTGACAATGGGATAGTAAAGTCACCTGTTATAATTGTGTTCTTGTGTATTTGGTTTTTCATGTCCATTAGTATTTGTCTTATATAATTGGGTTCTCCTGTATTTGGTGCATATATATTTATAATTATTAGTTCTTTCTCTTGAATTCTTCCACTAACAAGTACACTTACTTGCACACAAGTCACTACATAGTGACCTTCTTTATCACTTTTAATAATTTTAGGTTTGAAGTTCATGTTGTCTGAAAATAGACAAACTCCTTTTTTCTGAGTTTTTGTTGCATGGAATACTATTCTCCATCCTTTGACTTTTAATCTATGAGTTTCCTTTTGAGTCAGATGTGTTTCTTCTATACAGCATATTGTAGGATCCTGTGTCTTGATCCATTCTGTCAACCTATTTGTTTAGATAGGTGAATTGAGGCCATTTACATTTATAGATATCACTGATATGTACTGGATCAACTTTGCCATGTTATGGTCCAGTTGTTTGTTTTCTGCTTTTCCTCCTTGTTTAATTTTTTGCCCTGCCTGGTGCTTTCTTTCTGTTGTTGTTCTGGAGATTGTGGTCATTTTTATCTCTAGTACATCTTTTAATACTCTTTCTAGAATTGATTTGGTAGACATAAATTTCTTCAGTTGTTCTTTGTCATGGAAGTATTTTGTTTCTCCATTAAATTTGAAAGAAAATTTTGCTGGATACATCAATCTGGGTTGAAAGCTGTTTCCTTTCAGGACTTGAAATATCTCATTCCAAGCTCATCTTGACTCAAGAATTTGTGCTGAAAAGTCTGCTATGATTCTAATGGGTTTTCCTTGATAGGTGAGTTGGTGTCTTTTCTTCTAGTATTCTGTTTTTTATGTTGTTTGTCTGGGATCTTAATTATTATATGTCTGGGTGTAGATTTATGTTTGTGACTGTTCAGTATACTATATGCCTCACTTATCTGCATGTCAGATTTTTTCTCCATGTTTGGGAAATTTTCTGCTAATACTTCTGTGAATAGTTTATCTATGTCACATTGACTCCTGCATCTTCAATTATACCTATTAGTCTTATATTGTTTGTCTTGGCCTCATCTTGAAGCTCTGGATTGTCATTTCCTGTTGCTTTGTTATTTTTAAAAGTTCTAGCCTTTCATGGTTGCTAATTGCAATCCTGTTCCCATGTCTGAAATTCCAGCCTCAACTTCATTTAAATGGTTTTTCCAGCTTTCAATAGAATTTTTTATTTCTTTTATATATCTTTTAGTTTGTTTCATGGATTCTGCTGGTTTTCTATGTTGTTCATTCAGGGTTTCAATCAGCTTCCCATACTCTTGTACTTTTTTATCTGTTTCTTCTCTAGCTGCACTTAGCAACTCCTTTACTAAGATTGTTATTTCTGCCCTTACATGGGAGATTACTTCTAATTTGATTTCCTTTATAGCCTTATGGATTTGTCTTTTTATTTCACTTGCTATATTTTCAGAGATTTACAGTGTGTGACTTTTAAAGTCCTCTATTTCAATGTCTCCTTTACTTGCTCCTGATGGACTAGATGTTTGAGATTGGATTTTGCTTTATCATTTTGTCATTTTCACCTTTCAGGCTAATATTTGGTCTTTCAATCCCACTAGTCTCACCTATAAGTAGTGTGTATCTTAGGGTCCTACTGTGTGATTGATGTTTGTACAGCTGCTAGGTGCCACAATGAAGAGGTGAGCTATTCACTTCCTGCTGGCCTGTTGGGTGAGTCCTTTATTCTTCCTAGGCTGACAAACCTAGGTTTATTGATGTAAATCAACCCTTAGTTTCTGCTGTTACTATATCTTCAGGTTGTTCCAGGTCACCAGACTTTCCTGTCTATAGTGTTTGTCTCAGCTGAGGCCCTACTGTGTGACTGGGTTTCTCATAAGCCCTTTTGATTTTCTCCAGATTGGGGAGAAAATCAAACCATCCTAAACCTGCCTGATGTTTTCTCTGTGTTGAGAAAGGACTCACCCACACTCTTGCCAAGCTCACCAAGATTCCATTTCTGGAGAGGACTTGGCTATTGCTCCTGCTTACTCACTGAAGGTGGTAAACTGTATTCCTATTGTAGGGGCAAACACACCACATTGATGGAAGCCTACTGAGGTCTTCTGTTTGGATGAGGGGTTACTGAGTCTCCCATTGACCTAGCATGGTTAATCCACTATAGTCCAATGTTCTGAGGGGGGGAAAAGTGGGAGCTGAAGATCAAAAACAATACTAGGTCCAAAAGGTGGAGAGGCTGGCTTGGACTGGCCCTGTGCATTGATAGAAGTCCTGTGTTCCGTGGAGGTCCTGTGTCCCATGGTGGATGGTGGGACAGTGGGGGTGTAGAAGGGGCAGGCTCAGGGGGCCAGGTTTGCATGCTGCTGCTGGTCCTGAGTCCTGAAGTGGATGGAAAGATGGCAAGATTGCAGGAGCACAGAAGGGGTGGGCTTGGGGGGCTGGCCTTCCATACTGCTGATGGTCCTGTTCCTGCTTCCAACAGTGAGATGGCGGGGGCACAGAAGGGGTAGGCTTGGCTGGCCAGCCTTACATGCTGCTACTGGTCCTGGGTCCTGGGGAGGACAGTGGGATGGTGGGGGCACAGAAGGGGTGGGTTATGGGACCAGCCTTGCATGCCACTGCTGGTCCTGGGTCCTGCAGCAGTAGACAGGATGGCAGGAGCATGGAGGGGTTGGTCTCAGGGGGCCCAGCCTTTGGACACCCCTGCTGGTCATGGGTCCCGCAGCAAATGGCAGGATGGTGGGGGTACAGAAGGGGCGGGTTCAGGGGGCCAGCCTTGTGCATTGCTACTGGTCCTGCATCCCATGGCAGGAGGGTGGAGGCACAGAAGGTCTATCTATTTTAGAAAGGCCTTAATGTCTAATGTCTTCCATTTGAATGGAATCTTTAAGCCATTAACAATTAATATGGTGATTAACCAATTTGATTTACATTCAATATTTTTCTGCTTACTATCAGTTGTGGCATTTAGTTTGATTATTCATTATTTGATTCCTTTTATTGAAATATTTTTTAAAGTACAAGTTATTTGCTATTGTATTATTTCAATGTTTTTGACTCTTAAAGAATGTTTTAAACTCTCTCCTAGAGGTTGATTTGGAAAACATTAGCTATACCAATTTACAATCAAATTTTCAAATTTACAATCAATTACTAGGTAATATTAATTTAATAGTGGAGGTGGAGTTCATAAATTTAACTGCAATATATTTTAATCTTTCTAAAACAATGTAGAGTAAAACAATGTGTTTTGTGTACTTATATGGTCATTGTTTCATATGTAATTCTGTGATTATTGCATGATATTCGACTGTTTTTAAAATATATTAATAGAAAAAGAAAAGTACATTTATAGTTTATTAAATTGTAACTAGTCACTTCCTTTTCTGAATTTACACTGATACTTCATCATTGAAATGTTAAAATATACCATTGTTTTAAAAAAATAATTGTGGAAAATATACATACTTCTAAACAATATGTCTTTTGTTTAGATAAGTAATTGAGTTGTCAAGCAGCACTACAATTGGTGTCAATGATTCCTTAACTCAGCATTCTGGTGTGATATAGATCAATTATTTCATTTGAATAAAATTACTTTTTAATAAATGTAACATACAGACAGGAATACTCTAAGTAAATTAAAGCTCAGAATTTGATAAGACATTATGTTTTAAGATTTTATTTAATACTCTGGGAAATTTCTTTTGTTAGTTTTTAAATTTTGTTAAGCAGTACATTAGTAAAATGAGATCAGATATCAGATATACAATACTTTTTAACTGTTAGAAAATTAATTACAAATTTTTGAAATCATATTTTCAAGTTAACAAATACAGCATTCTATTAATAATGCAATTATTATAAATTACTTACTACCAATTAAACATCTCTTTCAAGTGAGTCTGAACATGAACATAGTGTTTCATGTTTTTGATATCACATATGACTGACTTGTTTATGGATCACTTCTTACATTTGTTAATACAATTAAGCAAATATACACACAAATGAATATCATTTTATTAATGCATAATATTTTAGATAATTATTTTTAGTCTTTTCTTCCACTTACTGAATCTAAATTGAAATAAAAAAATCATAAACACTCAGGACAATTACAATGATATTAATCTCTGGCAGGATAAGAACATCTATACCACTCTGAATCTTTATTTAATTTAACACAATTGTTCTTTAATTCACCAAAATGGAACATCCAAACAGGATGAAGTTCCTGTTGGATATAAAACAGTACACTATGAATAGCTAAATAAAATGTTAATTCTCATTTACATGTGCAATTATTTTGTCTGCATTGATATTTTTGAACTTACATAATTTATATCAAAAATAGCTGAGATGCAGTTTAGTTTTATAGCTCAATAAAGTATTTAGTGTGAAATAATTACTAGAATTATTATTCACAATCCTAAAACTTGAAGCCATCCATGGTGAATCAATGAAAATCTTTATAAAGAAATGAATAGCACAGCTGCATTGTGGTTCTTGCCAGGGCTCATTTAAGATTTTGTGCTATTTTATATTTTCAGAAAATATAATAATATTTTGAGATCATATTGCAAATTCAAACTTAAACAATGTAAGTTCATTTATCACAATCATACAAAAAGTTTAAAGTCAGAATTTTATTTATGTTTGTGTAAATATTAAGCAAACTATAGTTTGCAAGTTTATATCTACACTGAATAACAGTAAATAAATCTCTATGAATCAACAAAAACAAGGAATAAAATAATAAAATAGAGAAAAAAATGTTAATATAGAAAATTATCCTACAGTTATGATGAAATTAATCAGGCTAAATTTCTTAAAAGGTAAATTTATAAAACCTAAAGGGGTTATGATATTTCTATGCAAAGTAACATTGAAGAAATAACAGTATGAGAAATGGAAAAAGAGGCTATTAATTATAGGAATAGTACAATTAAAAATAATTGCAGGATCCTTAATAGACACATTTCATAGAAGTAAAACAAAACCATATATATATATATATATATATTTATATTGTTATGGATTAAAAACTGGTGGTCTTAATGCCAGCTAGATTACATCAGCATGGTGCTGAGCATAGTTGTCCCACCTAAGGAAAGCTGCCAGCATAAATAGAGACGTGAAGAAGGAGAAGGTAGGCACTGATGCATTCATGCATTGAGTCATTGAGGCATTGAGGCATTGTGAGTTCCCCTATGTGTTGCTGTTTGAGCCATTAGGTTCTCCTGGAGTAGCTCTGGTCCTCACATTGAGCATTGCTTCCTGGCACCAGAGAGGAAGACGTGTCACTTGGTCTGCAGGATGAACTCATCACACTGACTTCCTGGCATGTACTCGACTGTGCTTATCACTGGAGGAGCTTGGGGTCTCTGTGTCACTGAGGATGGCTGTGGTGCTTCTCAGCACAGTGCTGGTCTTTGGTGTGAATGTGACTTCTCAGCTCCAGCATAGAACCCTCAACCTACCAGCACAGCTCCTTCACCCTGCTGGCATAGACTTCCTAGTTTCCACCTCTGACCTTTGGGCCTTCCCAGCATGGATCCATAAAAGAGATTGATGTGAGTCCTTCCTGTAGGTTCTAGACCTCCAGTTGGAGTCATGGGAGGCATTGTCATGAGCTCTGGCTCTTCATCTGGACTCATGTGGGACATTGCTGTGGGATTCAGGCCCTTGGCTAGATATTCTGTCTTTAGTGTTGTAGATAGATTTCTTGCATTTTTTTTGTGTTAACTCTGGGTGACCATCATAAAAATAATATTATAAATCCATAATATTATATTAATATAATATAATATATCCATATAGAATCCATATCCTGATTCTAATTGTTCTCCACACAGCCCCTGACTACAACATGTATCAACCTAGAGAGACTCAAGAGTAACGTAAAACATGCACAGTCTGCATCT
The DNA here is from genome assembly GCA_004027455.1 of Hydrochoerus hydrochaeris. NCBI lineage: Eukaryota > Metazoa > Chordata > Mammalia > Rodentia > Hydrochaeridae > Hydrochoerus > Hydrochoerus hydrochaeris. The sequence continues at coordinate 108,511 of PVLA01003977.1, read as the reverse complement.
ATTTCATGGGTTGGATCTATATATTTATATCTTCCAATAGTAAAAAATTAAAATCCATATTTGATTATTTTATAATGGAAATTTTAAAAGTTCAAAAGTGAATAATTTTAACCTTAAACTTCTTTCCCAGAACAGAACTCATTTGTACCTGGCCAGTCACTTTCAAATACCACAGCTCTTTATGTACCATAGCTATTCCTATGCCTATACATAACTAAATTTCTACTTTTTTCTTAAAATAACTAGTTGCTATGTAGACTAACCTAATTCCCCTTAGGCTAACTCAGTTATACTTAAACCATGAACCACTGTGTCAATTTGAATTTGAAAAACCCAACACATTAGCACAGTTCTGGATTTAACTTGATGACTGATTCACAAAAGTGGGAAGCTCTATCTATTGTTGCCACCTAGATTGTGGATGACACCAACCAATAGGTTTGTAACCTGGATGGATTAAAAAAGGAAAGAAATGTCCCTTCTTTTGTATATTAAGACAACCTCTTTTCTTCATGATCATCTTTTTACATCTGTTTGAAGGCTTCCAGTGCAGACTATTTACACTTTCAGTTTAGCCACTCTTCTTCCTCATGTGGAATCACATCTGAGTCTCCATTGAGCATGGATCTTTGACTTTTTATTGGATCTTCCACTCTTTGGTGTACAAATGGTCCTTCTTCTATTACCGAAACTTGAGGCAGCCATTATAAGCCTACCTTGTAAATCCTTTATATATCATCCAGTTCCAATAGTGAATCCTAACTGATAAACATTTTGGTGCCAGAGACAGGGAGTCATTTCTGTGACTTCCTGAGCACATGGTTCAGAAATGATTTGTGTAAGGAATTTAGAAAATATTGAAGATTGCATCTTCACTGGTAACCTTAGAATGCTGTGTGCTGAGGTTTGTGATTGATTCTGTTCAGAGCACAGAAGACCAGAATACTAACAGTAATACAGATGGTAAAGATGAGGCTCAAGAGGTTTCTGTTGGGAAGAAGGACTCTACTGTCAGTTGGATTCCAAGGCATGTGCTATGCTCTGACAGAATATTTGTTTTCATTTTGTTCATTTTCAGAGAGTATGCAGCAAACTGAGATTAAAGGCAGAATACCAATTATCCTGGCAGAACATTTTATGGCAGTTTTGATGTTCTGGTGGTTGCAAAGGTGTAATTTTTTTTAGCCAGCCATGCATTAAGAATTAATGGCAAAAGGCAGAACTGAATGATGTAAACATTTTTTAGCTCAGCCAGAGAGATTGCTCTAGTAAAGCAGGGGCCTGTAAAGATGGATCAGAGGGGAGTTTGTTTGCTGTAAACATTCACAATAAAAAGAAGCCAAATACTTTCCAACAAGACAATTGAAAAAATGCACAGAGAGAATATGAGAAACCACCAATGTGTCAACCATCTCTGGCTCAAACTTGCAATGGTTAAAGGCTTTGCCTTGAGAATAGAGTTCCAGGACACTTTGTTGGAGAATTGCCACTCACAGAATTTATTCCCTGGCCATTAGCTTACCATACTGAACCATCCAGACACTTGGAAACCTGGCTAATCTTCATGGAAAAGGACATAGCTAGTGCTCCAGCTGATGGCAGAACTTAACATCATCCATATGGTGCAAAGTTTAATTCGATATTAAAGAGTTATGGGATCAGGGAATATTCCACCCAGATTTCAGAAGAAGATGTGTAAGGCCAGGCAGTGCTCCTAAAAGGGCAGTGTGTAAAACCATGAGAGTGGAGTCAAAAGTGCAGTGGAGAACTCAGGATATTGGAAAACCCAGGAATATAGAATGTCTGAGGAAAGCTGTAAAAAGTGAGCAAAACCAGCCCAAGAGGAAAGCCAAGAGTTCTAAAACCACCATCAGCATCATAGTGGCAGAACCACCCAACTCCTTAGGTGTTCCTATCTTACCACAATTTACTTATGGTGCTGAATATGGAATTACAGGGTTAAATGATTTTTCTGCTGGATTTCAATCTTACTTGGGTCACATTTTTTGATATTTTCCTATTATCCCTTTGGGAATGAGAGTTTACCTTGCATCTTTCTAAACTAAGAGTACTTAACATTCTTCTGATTTTTCACAAGGTCTCAGAGCTAATAGTTTAACTTTAACCTCAATCTTAACTCTCAGAGGAGAGTTTAAACTTGGACTTTTAGTAAGGCTGAAACTCTTAGGACTTTGACTATACTCACAGATAGATTAAAATGTATTTTTCAAAAAGGGATGTTCATGCATCTTTTGGGGAGAGAGTTTGTAGCTAAATGTAATGTTGGAAGTTGATGCCTTGTCCAAGAAGGGTGGATACCTTGCAACAGTGTATCTTCCTCTGTCCTCCCTTGATCTCTCATTTTACCAACCTTATGTCATGAATTGTATCTCTTCTGCAAAGCTTATCTTCTATGCTGCACTGCCTTGGAGCCTTCATACGCAGTGCAAGCAAAGGAAACTTCTGTTCCTTTAATTAGCAGATGTTGATGTTGTGCTTCAGTAATGAGAAAAGTAACTAAGACAGCAATGTTTTGAATCAAATTCCACTATTTCATTTCTGAGTTATTATATCAATGGTTAAAGTGTTAATCACAAAACAAATGTAATGAATAAAGTGAAAATTCTATAAAAAATAAATAAGATATAACTGTGAAATTATTACAGCTATCTGTAAATCTCTTTAGATTTAGAATGAAACCTGATTACTTGTTCCAACTTTTCCTTGTTTTGTTTCACTTGTTTAACAGTCACTTATGGAGCCAGATATCTGTTGCTATCACAACTTCATGGCCTGTGTAATAATCATGGTAATTGTCCAAGATACTGTGGAACTAAATTTTAAGCATCCAAACCACATAAATAAGAAAGATCAAAATTTTACTCTCTAACATCTCTAAAATATGTGTTAGCATATGTACAACTTAAATGCTTTATTTTAATAATCATAATTTCATAAATGTAAGCACTCAAAAGATTTTGTTAATAAAATTAGAATATGTGCATCTGAAGGACTGTTCTTGATATCAAGAGCTAGAAGATTGGTTAAGTATGTTTTATATGAATTATTGCATTTAATAATGCATCCAACTGAGCAGCAAAAGATACTGTATTATTTTCCTTTGATGTAAAATCAATGATTGACTACAAATCTTTTCCAGAACATGTCAGTGAAATTTGTGTTAGCATATCATGAAGAGCCACACAGTACTTTGAATAGGAGTGTTGTCACATCAACAACTTGATTTATGGAACACAAACTTCAAAGCTCTACTTCATTAGCATCAGACATAAGAAAGTTAGGTTCTCATTTTGCAATTAAGCCTAATAAGATGAACTCTTCTATGAGTTTACATGCAATTTTTATAGACAGTCCAAGAATTCCCTTTCCAATTTTCAGCATTTATTCTCTCACTTTTAATTGATATCATAATACAAAGCAATTTTATAACATATGTATTTGAAATATCATATTATACAACTTTATGATTGTAACTGTTAGTGTGTAAACAATTTATTATATCCTTTTATTTGTTTAATTTCTTTAATTTCTGATTATTTTCATACTATCTCCTTAGTCAGTACTTTAGCTATTTCCCTGATAGGTACTGTTGTTTAGCCTTACCCTAATGGGTACTGTTGTAGACTCCCAGTGGATGCCAATGAAACAATAAAACTTGATTTAGCATTCAGGACCAAATAATTGTTCATTTCTTCCTTAATTCAAAGCATTAGCATTGGAAGCAATTCCTATACAATTCTTAAATTTGTCAGTTTAAAACTGTCATAAATCTGTAAATGTATGAGTCAGAATTTATAGTCCATGCCTTATGTCTCAAATATGTACGTATAGGAATCCATGAACATCTCATCAAGCTATTGCTATTAAACATTCACATAGCCTCCTATAAAATTTAAACAGAATCAGATAAAATTAAATCTAGACAAAAACTTACAAAGTTTTTACCATATCTAATCATTCAAGCACCTGCTGCAAATTATGAAACAAAATAGTTTTTCTATCAATTTTAATGTAAAACTTTAAAAGTCTTTACAGTACATGAGACTTTGAAGGTCAAAAATGGAAAAATTCCTTCTTCCCCAAAATTCAGTTATTGAAATCTATGGAAATGCCTTCAGTAATTCTGGCACTTTTATGGGCTGATTTATTTTTACTTGATTAACAATATAGGAGGCAGAGACTTAGTAGAACTCAGAACTCTGCTTCTACTCATTCTCCTTCCAAACTCACTGTCTGTGATCTGTCCAGTGTTTTAGTTGCCTTACCATTCCAGATTCTCATTCAATATCCTTATTTTGTGGAAACCCTGGGCTGCTCAGGTTCCCCTTTCTTTGTTTTTGACAATAAACTGCATTAGGCAGGAAGCTAAAGCCATTAAAGGGTAATATATATATATATATATATATATATATATATATATATATATATATCTTCATTTTTCTCTTGCCTCACTAGTGCTGTCTTATATGCCTGAAATTTTTTATCTTAGTTGTTTTACTTCATGGATATTTTATTTTGTTAATTAATTTATTTATTGTTACAAAGGTAAAGCTGCTCTCTTTATTCAACTTTGATTCAAGACAAATATTTCCTTCACCATAATGAAGTATATTTTTATCATATATGGAAGTTTATTGAACTGTTTCTTTTGTCTAGTCTTAGAAATATGCACAGAAACTGGAACTGAGCAAACAATGATAACAGATTATATAGTGTATTTTGAATTTTTTTTCTTTTGGTACTGGGGATCTAACTCACAATCTCACACTTGCCTTGCAGGTGTTTATGCTGCTGAGCTATATCCCCAGCTTATTTTGATTTTTTAAACAATATAGGTGTTATATATGGGGAGAAAAGTAACCTATTACAAAGACAATTAAGGTTATCAATTTACTTTATCAAAGTTCAGGCAAATTTTCCATTTTGATAGGTTTATTTTCTCTACTACAAAATGAGAATGGTGACAATATTTATTATGCAGTAGATTAGTGCAAATTTCAATAAATGGTATCAACATATCATAATCGCCAATATTTTTAATGTTAGTCTTACTAAAATTCTGTTATACAATATAATATTCTTTTAACCTTTCAAGGTGTTTTGTGAAATTGCAATAGAAATCTTTTTAATATATCTGCATACTGTATTTAACTTTGTTTGAAATGAGTATATATTGCATATGTACATATAAATTATATGTGTGTGGAGAATCAGCTATGGTGGAACCCAGGCAGCTGCAGAAGGCAACTTGGTAAACGCCTCCCTCCAGCACCAGCCATAGGAGATCCAGTCGACAGATGCTGAGAATCAGCCATGGTGGAACCCAGGCTGCTTCAGAAGAAGGCAGCTCACCAGCCCTCTTAGTAAGTGCCTCCCTCTGATGCGAGCCAGGAGGAGACCCAATCAGCAGCTCCCATGAGACTACCGGCCTGCCGGCTGGAAATCAAACATCCCACTGTCCCCCATTTTATTAACATTTAAGAGACAGGGTTATGGAATTGTGCAAACTGGGTCATCAAAATTCATAAAGTAGCTAGTTGTGGTGGCACACACCTGCAGTCCCAGCACATGGGAAGTGGAGCAGGAGAATCACCATGAGTTTGAAGCCTGCCTGGGTTATGCAGTGAATTCAAAGTACATGTACTACAAAGTATCAAAAAAGTCATAATGTAGTTTTTTTAATACTATATGTTTTACCTTTTTTTAGTATTTATGATTGATGTTAAATTGCTAATATTTTAGAATAGCTTGTTATAAGCAAGAGATAATTTTTGTAATCCTCATGGCAAATACAACATATCTATGGTAAATATACTAATAATAATAATAATCAGTGAATCAAAACATGACACTACTGAAAATCATTTCAACATAAAGAATGACTATGAGAGACAGAATGGAGCTATAATTAAACTATACAATAAATAACATGGCAGCAGTAAGACATTGCTTATTGATATCTTAGATGTAAATGGGTTTATTCTCTAATTAAAAGACATAATGACATAGTGGATGAAAAGCAAGATCAAAATATATGTTGCTTATGAGAGACTCACCTTGCTCCTAAAGACATACAGAATGAAAGACATGAGATGGAGCAAGAAATTCCACGCAAATGAAATTTTAAAGAAAATAGGAGTACCCCATTGCATTTGAAAACAACGTTGAGTGAAATGCAAAGCAATGGGATAAAGAAAGGTGATCATACAGTGTGAGTCTCAACACAGTAAGAGGAAAATTAATTATAAGTATAAATGCACCCAAAATGAATTACCCAAATGAATAAAGTAATTATCACTGCAATATCTAAATAAAGACTCCAATGAAATAAATATGAGAAACTTCACATCCCACTTTCAGTGAGGGATAGATCACACAAACAAAAATTAACAAAGAGACAGCAGAATTATGCATCGCTCTAGACCAAGAAAACTTATAAGACATCTTTAGAACATTCTGTCTAACATCTATAAAACATTATAATTTTTAACAGCAAATTAAACATTCTTCAAGATAAGATATATATCTATATGACAATATATACATAGGACAAGGACAATATTGATTGGATGCAAAATTCTTTCAAACATTTAAAGAAAAGATTAGAGCAATTCTTTCTAAAATATTGTTAAAAATTAAAGAAAAGGAAGTCCTTCAAGCTCTTTCATGTGAGATCAGTATTACCCTTACACTAAAAAAAGGTATGAACATGCACAAGCACATATACACGTGTACACATGCACACATGAAAAACAAATGAGAGAGAAAATACATTATCATCTAATATCCTTGATCTTGGTGAACTTAAATCCTCAAAAAACTACTAGAAAACCAAATTCAGGAACACATTAAACATATTATTCATCATGTTCAAGTTGGATTCATCCCAGGAATATAAATATGAGTCACCACATCAATAAAAATGATACATCATATTAGCAGAATTACAAAACAAAACCACATGATAATTCAATAATTGCAGAAAGCAATTTGATTAATTTGTACAACCATTTATGTTAAAAACTTTTAATAATGACATATAAAAGAAATTTATTGCATTTTTATAAGCTGTATATAATTGTGCAATCATTAATATACTATAGTGATTGGGAAAAAACTGAGCACTTTTTCTGCAGAATTAGAATAAGACAAGAATACTCACTTTAATCATCTTTATTCTGCATGATATTGGAAATCATAGCCAGAGCAACCTAACAAGAGAAAGAAGTACAAAAGTATCTACCTTGGAAAGGGACAAGTTAAATTGCTGATATTTTTAGAAGAAATTATTTTACATATGGAAAACAATAGATACAATAAAGAAAACTATTAGAACTAATACGTTTAGCAAAGTTTCAGCATACAAAATAAACATTCAACAACTAGTAAATCACTTACACTCCAATAGTGAGCTATCTGAAAAAAAGAAACCAAGGGAAGAATCTCATATGTAGTAGGGACATAAAAGTAAATAAAATAAAATAGCTTGGAATAAATTTAGTCAGAGAGGAGAAACAACTCTATAATGAAAATTGAAATGAATATATATATATTGCAGACAGAAATGAAACAATCTTTTATGCTTATGAGCAGAAGGAATTAATATTTTTAAAAGATCCCCACTGAGTAACAGATTATATCGATTCATTACAATCACTGTAAATGCCAATGCATTAAAAAAGTATTCTAAAATGTATATGGTAACATATAAAAATGGTCCAAAATACTATTAACTAAAGAACAAGCAGGAGACACACCACTACCTGAGTTTACATCCCAAAGGTATGGTAGTACTGGCATAAAAACAAATGTATAAACCAGCAAACAAAATAGAGAAGCTAGAAGCAAACACATGGGTCAGAAACCAATCTATCTCTATCAAAAATTCTAAAAACATATATAAAAAGGACAGTCTTCAAAAAATTGTGCTTGGAAATTTGCATGTCCAAATGCAGAAGAGTAACACAAATTGGATGTCTCAATTTTTAGAAAAATCAACTCAAAATGGATTAAAGTACTAAATGTCAGACTGGAACTACATATGAAAAGTGCTATACAACATTAGAATGAACACAATTTTTTAAATTAAAACTTAAAATAACAAAAAGTCAAAGGACACAAATGTGATAAAATTATACTATAAAACTGCACAGGTCAGTAAAAAATCATTGGTTTCAGCTGCTTGGAGTCTGAAGCAGGAAGATCACAGAGGCTCAGTTGACCAAGGCCAGTGTGGATACCAGAGCAAGATAGTATACTAAAAATATCTGTATCTAGCCAGGGATTTGTTTCAACAGCATAAGCACCTGCTCGGCAAGTGCTAGGTCATGAGTTTGAACCCTGAGACCAAAAATAAAAACAAACAAAATATCTGTATCTATCTATATATCTATGTCAATATCTAAATCATCAATATCTATCTATTTTAAAGCTTGGGATATAGTTCAGTGGTAGACTATTTGCCAAGCACCTGAGATGTCATAGTTTTTATCTGCAGCACTTGATAATAAAAGAAAAACAGAAGGACAGAGAGAGGGAGGGAGAGAGTAAGACAAAGAGGGAGGAGAAAATGGAGGGAAAGAAAGAAAGGAAAGGCAAAGCAATAGAGTATGAGAGAAATATTTGTGTACTATGCATCTGACAAGAAATTAATATCTAGAATATATAAAGTATATTAAAAAATCTCAAAAACAAAATAATAAATTGATTAAAATTGAGCAACAGATTTAAACAAACATTTCTCAAAAGCAGACACTCAAATCATCAATATATATATATATGAAAAGATATTCAATACCACTAAAGAAGAGTGAAAAGCAAATCAAGATCACAATGAGATATATCATTCTTTTAACAATGCACAAATTATACTATTATAAAGAAAAAGGATCACAAGTCATGCCAAGAACATAGAAGAAAGACAATTCTTAAATACTTTCTGTGGGAGTGTAAAATAATGCAAGCATTATGGAAAACATTTTAGAGGTTCATCAAAAAATTAAAACTAAATTGATCGAGAAGTATGACTCCAGAGTTTATAAGTTATGGTTTAGATCTAAAATGTCCTCCAAAATTCTCATGTAATCAGAGGTAAGCCTCTTGGAATGCATGCAGTTAGATGAGGGAGCAATATATTCACCACTGGTGAGTTATAGCTGCTGTGTTGTTGGAAACTGGTGCCTATCAGAAGAGGATGTGATCTCAACGGAGTTTCTCTTGTCCTGAACACCTGACTTCCTGCTCCCCATCCGCTCCACCCACCCTAATGAACAACTTTTCTTCTCCATGCAATTCAACCATCTCATTTCTGCTTTGGATCCAGATGATCATGGATTGAATTCAATGAAATTGTGACAAAATATAAGCGTTTTCTAGATTGTGGGTTTTGTAATTTTTTTTCATTAATGGAAAAGTGATTAGTACAATATTTTCTAGGAAATCAAATCAGTGTTCTGAACATGTTATGTTATCCCATGTTTATTGCCATACTTTTCATAGTAACTAAAAATAAAAAAAATTTAAAGTGCTCTTGAAGGGTGACTATACAAAGAAGATGTGGTAGATAAACACAATGGAATATTTTTTGGTTACATATAGGAAAAGAATGAAATCTTGACATTTACTACAACATGAATGGAACAGGAGGTCATTTATTTTAAATGAACTATAACAGGTACAGCAAGATAAATCCCTAAATGCACATAATCTCACTCATTGGTAAAGTCTAAAAAGAATTGTTGAGAGAATGGTGAACCACATGATGGAGAGAAGGAAAGGGAAAGACAGAAGAAGGATACTTGGTGAATGATTAGTAAACTATTGTTAGAGCAGAAGGAAAGTTTTGGTATGCTGTTGAACAATAGGCTGACTAAAGTTAATGATAACATATGATATATTTTGAAAAAGTAAAACAAAATATTTTCATTGTTTTTAGCAGAGAAAAATGATATATTTTTGAATAGAAATATGTGTTTACTCTGATTTAAATATTATAGAACATATGCAGAAATCAGAACATAAGATGGTACCTGCAGTATACATACAATATTTTGTATTCTTTAAAGTAGTGAAAAAAGTTCTTATACAGAAATATTAGATTTTGTTATTGAAAATATTGCAATCTAAAGCTCTTTTCAAATACTATATCTTATAGAATTAGATTCTACTTTTTGAAAATCATTGGTAATAGAATTAAAAAATCTTAAGAATATGAACTACAAAACAAGATTAGTGAGATATACTACAAAATCAATTTAGCTTATAATGTTAGGTTTTGAGAAAATATAAAGTTCATAGTAAAAAATTTCATATAAGAATAATTTGAATTTAATTATATATTCACAAAAGAAAGTCCTTACCATAGACAAAAGTGTAAGCATTTAAAGAACATATCACAAACTAGGTTGTCTTCACTGAATACATTATTATAAAAGTTAAAAATGTAAGTAATTGATCTAATAACTATATCAAAAAGAAAAACACATTTTAGAGGAAATAATCACAAAATGTACATACATGAAAAACTTTTGAACTTTGCTTTTGGTATATTTATAAGCCATTTTATTTCCTATGCTTCTTTATCTACTAGGCCTTCATAAAAAATTGTTCAAATAAAAGTTAGAATTCTTCTAGAACTTGGTTACTGTTTCATTTGTTCTTTGAGTTGTTTTAGTGAACATCTGTGTGTTTATCCCTCATATATATATATATATAATCTGACAGTAAATATTGTAACTTGTGACTATAAAATTCAGAAAGCAAAGAAATAATGTCTGTATATGGAAACTGATAACATATTAAATGTCATGTTAATAATATATTCTGTAGTACTACACTCTAATTAATGTATGTATAAAGCTACAAAGTTTTTAGAAATGTAAAAATTGCATAACAATCACAAAAAGAGGTTTAACATCCTTCCTAAGTCCATACATCTATATCTAAAAAAGGTTGGCACAAAGAACTTATATCCTATATTAATGATAATTTTGTATTTACTTATCTATACTCCATGTACTATCAAATAATTGAGTTATATACATATATAAAGCCAAATTGCTAAAATCCTTTTATTACCAATTTATCTGTAGCACCTACCAGATAGCAAATTATCTAGTATATTTAAATCTTTAATTCCAAAATAAAATAATATACATATTTGTCTTTTTATTAAGCATCTTCTCAATTGAATATCTCTTCATAATTCCTCATTTATATAATTAAGAAGAGTACTTGATTGCCATAGTATTGTATGTATAATGATATTTGGAATATTATGAATTGTAATTTTCTGACATAAATTATAACATAAAATCCTTCAAAATTTCTTTATATATTATATAGATAATATAGATATTAAATATATATAATATAATTATATATATTATATATGTAATTAATCTTTGTCTCCACACTGCACATATACTATAAAATCATCTATAACTTTTCTAAGGACTGATATTCTCTTTATTTGTCTTTCAAAGCTAGAGTTTTTATCCAACTATCTTGGGACTTGGTGTGTGAGATTGACTGAATAATGTGACTTTAAAATTTGATACATTTTTTAGAAATTCTTGCCATGTTGAATCATAATTATATTGTAAAAATTTACATTTCTATTCAGGATGAATGACAGTATTATTTCCAACCTTAAAATTATCAACTAATATGTGATAAATTTTTTTAAGTTTTTGCAATTCTGTGAAATGAAAATCACAAGTGTTGTTGATTAATATGACAACTCTTTACTTTTGAGGGAATTTAAATTTGCTGCTGTTCATATTTTGCTGTTTTTATATAGAATATTTGGAAATTTTTCAGTTTCAAAATATTTTCATTTGTACAGATTTTAGTACTCTAAGATAATAGTCATTGAGAATATGCCCCATTTTATTAATTTGAGCATGCTATAATATTTTGTACAATATAATTTCAATTTTAAAGTAGGTGATTTCACCTCCCTTTTAAAATTTTTAACTTTTTATGCTTAAACAAAAATTTATATCCTAAATTGTCTAAAACAAATAATTTCTCATTCTTATGTATTATTTCCAAATGATTTGTGTATGCATGCATGCATTTATTCTTATAGAACTTCTTTTAAAGTTACATTTCCACAAAATGTGACATTAAATTTTTCATATAATAAACTCAAATCTGTGTCTCATTTTCTCTTTGATATCTATATTACTGATTTTTTTCTCTATTGCTCAGAATAATATGTATTAAGGTAGATTTGTTTTACATGTCAGGCCCCCGATAATTATAAATAACTTTCCTAAACTTTTCTTAAACATAGTCTTTGAAAGTGTGATTTTGAGATTTTAATTCAAATTATATATGTGTTTATTTATCTGCATATCTATTATCTCAAGAGGTAAGAAGACCATAATACATAAAAAATTGGAAATAGACATAAACAATGAAATAGGTAGATATAGTGCCAAACGTATTTAGCATTGTTGTATTTTTAGCTGTTATCCAAAATTAAAACTTGAATGAGGCAACTTTTTTTAGATGCTGTGTTATGGAGCTATTAAAGACGTTAGATTTTGCTTCTGCTACTTCTACTTTTTAAAAAGATTTCTAAGTATTCTTTTTTTTTTTTTTTTTTTTTTTTGAGACGGTCTTGTTACAAAGTTCAGACTGGCTTTGAATTCACTGTGTAACACAGCCTGGCCTCGAATTTGTGGCCATGCTCCTGCCTGAGCCCACTATTGCCTTGCATCATTAGGCCTGGCTAGTATTTCACAATTTTATGTGTTGATTTAGTAGCTTTTACAACTGTAGACAAAATCATCATCATTGTCACAATAAATAATTATTTGAACTCACATCATTTACTCTATTTTCTGGGTTTTATGAAATCCGTGGCCTTAAATTACAATATAAGAAAAGAAAAACACAGGTGTGTACTGTATTTGATATTTGGTCTCTTTTTTACTTCATCACTAAGGACTTTTACAACATTGTGAAACAAAAATGGCAATAGTATGCATGCATATTTTATTTAAAAAAACATTATTTTTCTCCATTTAATATAACATTTGCTAATGCAGGAAGTGTAGCTATACTTTTAATATTTTGTTATTTTCTTCTATGTATACTACATTTACTAGTTTAATACAAATACAGTCTTTTGCTGAATCTTGAAGAAACTTTAAACAGTATACTATTTTTTGAAATGTGGTAAATTATTTTGTATTTTTAGCTATCATCTTTGGCACTATAGAAGACTGAATTATATCCTAGCTTAAACAAATATTTCATGTAAAATAAAACCATTTTACTCACATTATTTTTTAATACCCTAACACACACACACACACAAACAATGTAGAATTTTAAATTGCCCCCAAATGGAGAAAAGTTATAAATGTTGAATTAATTACCAACACAATTTTTTTCTGAGAAAATGAAGTCAATATGGAAATATGAGTTTCTGCATCTAGATGCATTAAGATCTATGGAATAGTGATACAATGTATGATCTGCCTCAGTCATATAATTTCATAGACGATTCTTACAAATATAAGCTTCATAAAATGCTAAATCAGAAATGAAACAATACACAGAGGGATAAATGGAGAGACTTCTTTCTCTCTAACTTAATAAGAGGGAATATACATCATTCCTGAGAAATCATAACAAAAAACAAGGTATCATTTAGTTATGGCCCACAGAATTTTAGAAAGACTGTGGCCCACAAAATTTTAGAAAGATTCAAGCATAGAATTTAATTTAATGTATTCTTATATTGGTTATGCCTCAGGGAAATAGCTAAAGCAAAATTAATATTTGTATCAGGGTAGTAACTCCAATTTGTGGTCTCAGAGAGATATAAAGTCCTTTGGAATATGAAGCATGCCCAGTCAAAAGTCCCTTAATACTTAAAAATAAATGATGTCCAAAAATCACTCACATGGAAATTGAACCATAAAGCAATGATTAGATTCAAAATTTGAAATATACTTCATGAATTAGTTATTTTTAATCTCTGAGACACAATGCCTGACACTCACAACTCTAAAGAGGAAAAGTATATTTTGGCCCATGGTTAGTTGAGATTTCAGTCCAGCATCAGCTGCCTTCAAGATAGGACAGAATGATAGATGGGTATGGCAGAGGAAAAACGGTCATGGCATAGCAGGTAGTAAGCAGAGAGAGAGATCAAGGGAAGTAGAGAAATATACTCTCCATACCACACCCCCAGTTACCTACCTCCTCTAACTAAACGTGCCTCCCCACATCACATTAAACTATAAACTCATTAGTCAACTTTTCTGCTGATAAGTATCATGCCCCCATGATCCAATCACTTATTTATCCATGAGACTTTGTGAGAGACCATTTGATTATAAACTGTAATACTTCACATACTTAAAGACACAGTATTTAAAGGCATGATGAGGTATTAAAGAATTAAGAAGGTATAATGAGAATTAAATATTACATTGACAATTTCTAAATTATTGTTTTGAACTGAAACTTGCCCTCATAGTTTCAGGTCTGTGTGTTTTGTCCTTCTCACACCTCTGTAATCCATTCTTTCAGAGAGTATGCAGGGAGTATCTTTGGACATTCTTAAGGTACATAGCTGAGAAAGGAAAAGCATCATACATTAATCCAGGCAAGCTCTCTTGCTTTCTTAATGGTTGTTCTCCTGCATATCATATCAAGTAAGCTCTGACACCATAACCTCACTAAATGTAGGCCATTAGTGCTTACAAATTTCAGTGAACCAAATTAGCAAGCTGTTAGAATCACCTTCAGCTGCACAAGATAATATAGTAAATATGGATCATAAGGAAATATGCAGAGCTATGGTTTGAATGTTCTTCTGAAATTTATTTGTCATTATAAAAGCATTAAGAGGTCTATTAAGATTCCTTTGTTGATTAAGGTTATTTTCATTGGATGAGTTAATTATAACAAGTGAGGGTTCCTAGTGAAATAATAAATTCAGTTTTTCTATCTATTGCATGTTTGCTTGTCTTTATTCAAGCTACAACACAGTAAGGTTTTTACTGTAAATTACCTCTTAATTTGAAGTTTTTAGTCTTGAGACAAATAAACTTCTAGTCTACGTTACTCTGATATAGTACAAGGAAATGAGCTAAGGACACATATTAAGGAATTTGCTCCATCTAGTGTTGTATTTCACTCTCTTTTTGCAAATAGTACTGAGCCTCCATTAGGATCCACTTTCTCCAGGGTTATGAAATTAATTTTTGTGTAAATTCTTGGTTGCAGACTACATCTGACCCTGAAGCATGCCAGTATTTGTAATATATTCTCATGACAATGGTATGCAGTTGTGGTATGTACTGTAGAGAAAAACATCCTTTTTCATGCCATATATTTGAAATTATCAAAAGGCTTTCATGCTAAGAAAAGCAAGTTCTTTTAGATATTGAAAGGCCAATTTACTTGTGAGAAAAACTGAGAATTATTAGGGAATTCTAAATTGTGATTTTTATCTAGATTCAGCTAGTTTTTCTCTTTTTTCACCACAATTTATTTAATTTCCAACTAATGCCCTAAATTTGACATGTAAGTATTAGGAAAACTGTCAGTTTAATTATCATTATAATTTTTAAACTCTCAAAGAAATATTGGATTTATTTTTCAGCAATATCATATATGAATACAAAATATGAGACTCTTCTAGGGCTGCTATGGAAGCTAATTGTCATACTATGACTTGATGTGAAGGTTAAAACCTGGACTTTTCATTTACTCCTTTAATAGTCAAATGTACTCCAATAATACAACCCATGCCAGCATCTTTATAATCACTACCATTATGGTCAGGTTCAGCAGCCACTTGAGTTCCCAAGGCTTGTGCTTCAATTGGCACTTGATCATAATCAACCATGAGAGTAATGACCTCCTTAATTGTGATACCACTGCTTGCTGTGACTTGCTAGGGTCACATTCCTATTGGACAAGTAACTCAGTATTTTTGTCATTCCAAACAACAAAAAAAATAAAACCTACAGATTTTGCATATTTTCTTCTCATACTACAACTAATACAAAACTTAAAGTACTGTGAGTGAAATCAGGAGATGCAAAGTATATTAAGTGGAACAAAGAATTGAAATAAATATTAAATAGATAAAAATAACTATAAAATATAAGTAACCATGTATTATCCTAGAATAAAGGAAAATTGGAAGACATATTATTAATCCTTTTTCATAATTATAACAACATACTGGAGGTAGGTTGCATTATAAGCAAAACAGATTTTCTTTGGCTCACAGTTCTGGGCATGCAAGGTATAGAGGCCTCATCTCACAATGACTTGCTTACTAGCAGGGCCCTTGGATGAGGAAAAGAGTAGAAGACAGTAGTGTCTGTGGCTGCATCTGTCTGGTCTCCATTTTTCTTTTTACAAAGTCACCAAATTCTATTATGACCTAAAGACCTTTTCTAAAATTAATCACATTTCAAAGTCTCCACTTGTAATCACCTCAATTGGATTAGATTTCTACCTTTTAATCCACCACAAAGGGGTTAAATTTTAACATCTGAAGTGTTATGAGAGAGTTCAAATATATTCAGGGAAGAGGAAAAGTTCTATTGCTCACTAGAAATGCTGTATAGTATTGTGAATAACCAAAAATTTTACTGGTTTAGCCAGACCAGAGTTTGTCCGAAGTCGCTGAGCAAAACCAGGCAATCATCTTAAATTCAAATTATGTGGAGAGTTTTTTGAGTCTGTGCAACTTGCTAAGTTTGGTTTCCAAGAAAACCAGAGCAAAAGTAATTGCTAGGTTAATGCAGGACTACAAGGTTGTAGAGGATCTGTGGTGAGACCTCACAGGGTAATCTCATAGCCATACACCTGCATCTCACTAGAAATTGTAAAAAGCATCTTATTTCTTCTACTATGCAAGTTTACACTGCTCTGCTTAAGTGAAAAATGTTAAAAGGAATTTCACTATTTATCTTACAGCATATATTGAGTGATTCATAAAAAGTTGAGAGGAAATGAATTGATAGCTGAAGCATATAAGTAAACTGTGTGGTAAAAGATTTACCAGAATTAAAAATATTATTATTGTAATTCTAGAGTCCTTTTATTATAATTATGCATAAAATTTTTAGATTATCAAAACTTTTAATTGAAAATCATCATAATCAAAGAATAACAAAAATATCAGAAATAATTAACAAATACAGCATAGTAAAATAGATTTCCATAAATTTCTCTCTAGCAATTAAATAGAGGAGACAAAATTTATAGGACTCTGGGCTTCAAGCACAAAATTAACATATTTATCCAAGTCACATGCCTTCAAATCTGAAAACATATTCCTTTTAGGTATACATATATATTTACTAAATACTATTATCTTTATCAATTTTCTGTTTTTAGTTAGTTAAGTTTACAGGTATGTGTTAGGTATACAAAATGATCACATTCATCACAATAAATTAGTATCTGTACATGATATATGTCGATTCTTTTTCCCCCATTCTCCTATCCTCTTTAACCCTTAAGGTTTTCATTCACAAACCAAATCTATTCTATTTGAGATGTTTGCAATGGTATCTTGTTTCATTTTTTATGCTCAGTAAGCTTCTATCACATTAAAAAATCTCTGGTTATGAGACTGTGAATTCAGGAGGAAATGAGTGCAAGGTACATTATCATAGTTAGAAAGTAGGAATAAATTCAAGATATCTGTGGAGCAGCAGGAAAGCTGCACTTAATGATGACATATTGTAGTTTTGAAAAATGTGGAGTGGATGGAAGATAGTCTCATTAAAAATGATAAGAGCTTGAGGTAATATATTTGTTAATTAGCTAGATTTAATAATTACACAGTGTGTGTATACTTTAAAACATCATGTTGCACATAATAAATAAATAACATTTTATCAGTTATTTCAAAAATTTTCAAATGATTTCACATTTCAAAATTTGTGAACATCCTCATAGAATTTTATCAGACTATGAAACTTGAACAGTGACAGAGAATAAGAAACCTACATTTTGCTATAAAGAAGGTATTTGCCTTTCCATTCTACCTCCATATATTTTAGAATAACATGTTCTTTGGTGGGTCATCCATCTTTTTTCATTTTATTTAATATATAATTGTACATATCAGTGGGTCTTAACAGATTTCAGCACTTGCAAACAGCTTGCATTAATCAAAGCAACTTAATTAAGACTTCCTTCTCTTTGTCATTTCTTTGAAGATTTTCAGCTTTTCTTTGGTTAGCTTCATAAATATATAATAGGTTATTATGAACTATTCCTATATCTGACTGGAGTCTCTAGCAGTATGATTGATTATCTCACAATTCTCTGGACTGTTAGTTTCTAAACCAGAAAACATTTTTTTCAGCTGTTACACAACATGTATATTTTGAGTGAAAATTGTTGGATTGTTATAAGATTCTAGTGAAAATAGATAATTTGAGCATGCATTTCAAATTTACAAGGGTTCTCTCGAAGATCTCTGAGAGATAAGTTCCAGTAAACTCTACAGTAAAATGAAATAATGTATCTAATCTTATTATCCTATTACTAAGGTCTCAGCATCATCCCCTCAGTGTAGAAATAACTCTTCATTATGTCAATCAAGAATACCAAATTCATTCTGTGTACTTTATGAAAGTAAGTATTTTAGGTTTTTGCTAACTTTGTGATGCTGGTTGTAATAACTCTAGCACTATTACATGAAAACTGCCATAAATGAAGCCATGGCTAGATTCCAATGAAACATCATTTGAAGATTGCAGTAGATGAGATTTGGCCTATAGACCAAAGCTTATTAAATTCTTGATTATATCATTTACCATCTGATAAAATGATTTATTCTGCTTACAGGACAATATATCAGAGAAAATGATAATTCCGGTGAAGATGTGATCTACAACATTATTAATTTCCCACAGAAACAAGCAACCTGTGAAGTAGGCTATATCTTAGACAATGAATTTACATATAAAATATACTGCCTCAAGATTAACTGATATATATATATATATATATATATATATATATATATATATATATTTGTACTGGGGATTGAACTCACAACCTTGTGCTTGCCAGGCAGGCACTTAAGCCGCTGAGCTAAATCCCCAGCCCCTGAGCTATATTTTTACACACTTAGAATATAGCTAAAATACTGATGGTGGCAGGACATTACAATGCTGGACTGGAATCCTAGTCACCAATAAAGACTACAGACATATGCAACTAAATAGAAACTATTTTCATCAGTAGCCACATAAATTGTGCTAAATAAAAATGTATCCATAATAAAAATAAACAGACAAAAGAACACCTAGAATGATGAAAATGAGAAAACACATATATCCAACCATATACCCATTCTGATAAGGAATTATTATACAGGATGTGAAATTTTAAGAGATTTTTCAGATGCAGAGGTGTTGTACTTAGGAAAGTACCCCCCAATTATCAGGCTTACTACAGGTACAGAAGAATTCATACAGTGTTACAGTGGTATATTTATAAACATTTAGATGAATTTAAGAGAATAATGTGTTTAAAAATAGAGATGTGTATTTATAATGATGCTTATTGTCAAAAAGAGTGTCAATGCAAGATGATAAGAGAAGGAAAACCTTTAAACAAAATGTACTGTAAGACAAAATAACACGATGGCAGAAAAACAAATACTATAAATATTGAACATCTTTCAAAATAAATTGAAATGGGTTATGTATGAAATATTACAGCTAAAAGAAACAACTTACAGAAGCCATGAAGGAAAACATTTGTGAACCAAAGATAAGAATATTTTCACTCAGAATAAAATGAAAACTTTATGACTTAAAAATTATTTTTTGAATGATAGAGATAAATGAGTGATATATATCTGATTATGATTACATTGTCTAATATATTAAATATTTAAGAACCTAATACAAATAAACTGTTTTCAGACATCATTACAAGGCTGAAATAAGAATAACAGAAATTCAATAAACAAATTTAGATGTCAATTCCATTATAGCTGGAGGAAATGCAAGTTAAATTAACCATAAGCTATAACTACAGATTAAATAGAAATTCTAAAATGAAAACTGACATTCTAGAGAGATAAGTGTGTGAAGCGTCTGAAACTCCCCTACAGGACTAATGGGAATTTAAATGGTACAATGATGTAAAACAGCTTATCAGTTGTGCCATTTCAACAGTTTTGATACTTAGAAATACAAGATATTAGCCGGGCGTGGTGGCTCATGCCTATAATCTCAGCACTCGGGAAGCTGAGGCAGGAGGATCATTGTGAGTTCAAGATCAGTCTGCTCTACAAAGTGAGCTCAAGGCCAGCACGAACTGCATAGTGAGACCCTGTCTCAAAAAGACAAAAAAAAAAAAAAAGAAATACAAGATATTAACATACAAATACTTGTACTAAAATAGTCACAGAAATTTTATACAGAAAGGATAGAATGTTGATTATACATGAAAGAATAGTCAATATATGATACAAGCATACAGAAAATGTTACTTAGCAAGTGACAGAAAAGAACTATCCATATATGTAATAGCACATATAAGTCATTGTTATGAATTTAGGATAAGCACAATATTATATGCACGAAATATTTAATTTTTTCCATGAAATTAAAACTGATCTGTAATGTAGTGTTTTTTTTTCTGGAGCTAGAGGCAACAACAGATGGACTGCAAAAGATGGGAGGCATATAGAGAGTTGCAAATTTATTTCAGATATTCATGGTGCACTTAATTTAGTCACTACAAAAACATTAAACCTTACTGTATACTTTTAGAAGGTATGGTTTATGTGGGCATGGTGGCACATGCCTATAATCCCAGCACTTGGGAGGCTGGGGCTGGAGGATCATTGCAAATCTGGGACCAGCCTTGGCTACAAAGTGAGGTGAAGGCCAGACTAAACTGCATAGTGAGATCTTGTCTCAAAAAAAAAGTATGGTTTATATATACAAAGACTTTTTCCAGTAAGTTTCATAAGGAAATAAAGCAAAAAGAAATGCAAAAATCAGTGAAGAAAATACCCAATAAATTAATGAGAACCTAAATTGTTTCTCTAGGTGAAACCATTGGGGAAGATGTCTATGATACTGATCTTGGCAATGATTTCATGGGTATGAGATTGAAAACATGCAAAGAAACCAAAACTAAAGAAACAATAAAATCAAAATCCAAAGTATGGAGTGAGAAAATGGTATTATTTTCAAGTCATATATTTAACACAAGGTTAATCTCCAAAATAAGGAAATCCTACCATTCGGTACTAAACATAAAAACTAAGGACCAAATGTATTCAGACTTTGAATAGACATGTCTATAGCAAATATCCAAATGGCAAAGAAGTACATGAAAAATGTCCAATTTCATTTTTATTTTAGAAATAAAAATGAACACTGAGGGTGACTAGGCAGTCTTTTATTGGGCTGTGCTGGGAAGGCCCAAAGGTCAGCAGTGCAAGCCAGAAAATCTATAGCAGCAGGGTGAAGGAGCTGTGCTGGTAGGTTGAGGGTTCTACCCTGGAGCCAAGAAGTCACACTCACAACAACTCCAGGGCTGTCCTGAAAAGCACCACAGCTATCCTCAGCGACACAGAGGCCCTGAGCTCCTATGACGATAAGCACAGTCGAGTACATGCCAGGAAGCCAGTGTGATGAGTTCATCCTGTAGATTAAGCTACACATGTCTTCCTCTCCGGAGTCAGGAAGCAATGCTTGATGTGAAGACCAAAGCTTCTTCAGGAGAACCAGTGGCTCAAACAGCAACTCATACAAGTACCCACCACACCTCAACACCTCAATGCCTTAATGCAACTAATGTGAATAACTTCTACTTCTCCATGTCTCCATTTATACTGGCAACTTTCCTCAGTGGAACATCTACACCCTTCGCCATGCTGATGTAGTCCAGCTGCATTAAGTTGACCACCAGTTTTTAATCCATAACAGTAGCCAACACAAATGTTGTGTGAAGAAAATGGGGTATATGCATAATAGATACTACCACTATGTCTTAAAATTCTTCAATACACATCAATACAGTACACTATCTTTAAGATATTATAATATATGAAATAAACATGTTTAGGAAGACAAATACTACATAGTCCTACCAATATGAGGTACCTAAAATATTCAAAATAATAGAATCAAATTGTTGTTACCAGGGATTGGAAAGGAGTGAAAATGGACTTTTCTTCAACAACTTGCAAAAATTTTATTCAAATAAAAATCAATAAACTTAAAGATCTTCACAACATGTGCTTGTAGTAAACAATGAAGTATTGAACACTTACTTAACATGTGTTACATGTGTTAAGAGATCTCATGTTAATCATTACTGCCACAATAAATTAGAGTAGGGTAGGATAGGATCAAATAGTTAGAGAAGCCTTATAATTTGATTGTTACCAACCCACATTTGTGTATTTGTTCTGTGTAAACATTGTAAAACTCATTTACTGCTCAGGCAGTATGTATGCATATAAATACTTTGGTAATATATTATCTGACACAAGGGGGCATTGTTATTTATCTTGGGCCATGTGTATTCTTTTCCATTTTCTTGTGTGCAAATTTCACATAGATTCTAACTAAACATATTTGTACTCTTTATTTACATAATAGGCATAGGGAAAAAAATGAACACTGAGGGTGACTAGGCAGTGCAAGTTATCTAGAATGAAGTGGGAAATCACTCTGAAGAGACTTAGTTAAGAAAAAGAATTATGATATATTTTGCTGTGACAAATCCACAAGTAAACACAATAAGAAGAAAGGCAGACAAAAAATAATCTGGCATATTCTTAATTCAGCAGCAATTGCAAAATAATACATGAGAGGGAGTTTCATTAGAAAAGAAACAAAACAAAACAAGATCAGTAGAGGTTTGAACGAGATTTTGTAGGCTGCAGGAGAGACTTTTTCAAAGCAATTTTTCATAGTTCTGAACAAGAAATAGTAATGAGTCATTGCACTGTGTGTAACTGAATAGAGTTTAGAAAATAAACATATTGAGCAAGAAAAATTTAGATGATTCAAAATATAGGATTGTAGTATTCTGTTAAGATCAGAGTTCACAAAATGTATTGGTTTGGAATTTTTAAAAGGCAATGCTAGTATGAGTTGCTGATATTTCTACATAGATTGTAGAGGAAAGAGAAAAATCAACAGTATTCCCCATATTTATAAGAACTACTGACCTAAGAAAACAGAAAAGAGATTCAAGGGAGAAATAAGGACTTTATTTTGAATATTTTGAGGTGCCTTGTAAATATTCAACAATTAGATAGAATTGATAGAATATGAAGAGGTTGATGGACAGAGCTTATATATGTAGGACTAATGAAATGATCAATTTTAATAAACTGATGAACATGGATAAAAAGAATAAAGACAGAGAAAAAGTAAAATACATTCCTAAGTATTTCTTTTACTTAACATTTAGAAAGGCAAGAAACTACTAGGGAACTTATATACCGAGAAAATAAAAATAGTATGCTAGATGGTAATGTTTATAAATTTAGAATAGAATTTATGTTATAATATAAGATATTATGAATTTATTGATAATTTACCCTTCTGCATTAAGTGAATATTAAATTCTTTCAGTGTGTGCATAAAGAGGAGAAGCATTTAGCAATGTTCATGGCAGTAATAAATAGTAAATCTAATATTTAATTTTTAAGAGTCTAAAGAGGGAACTTACAAACACAAATTCTACACCACATAATAATTTTCTTAAAGTATTTTAATATCTAATGTACCATTTGATTTATCAACAAGTGCAGGGTAAAGCAATTAATATCATAGTGTTACCCATGAGAAATTTCATTTTCATAAAGATAAGGTGACTAGTCTAGATGACAGGAATAAATCTATAGAGTTTCTCCTTAGATATTTGGTTAATTGCATACAAAACAATTTTAAAGTAATATTTTTAAATTATACAAATTTATACACAGCATATACTCAGGAAGTTACCTGAAAACATGAAATACTTTATATCTGTTCAACAAAAAGGGAAATGGAAAATATAATTAAAAATTCTGTGCTTAAGTAGAGCACCATTATCAAGATATTTCTCAAAATATTTTTTCCTAAAAAATAAAAATTAACAAACTTATATTTTTAATTCTTTGATTCACTGAAAAATTGTGAAATAACACAGTAAATTCCCATGTCTTGGACTATTTCCAACACAGAAAAGTATGACATAGGAAGAAATAAAACAAAATTTCATAACAAAATAGGAGGATAACAATACTTGCCACATTGTGCATTATCTTCCAAATAGTTACTCAGGCACACAACAGATTTCCTCTTACAAAGAAGAAAACAAGTAATAGCCCAAATCTTTCTTTTCAATGAAATGCTGGCCATTAGAGAAATGCAAATTAAAACTACATTGAGATACAAACTTACTTTAGAAAAACATGGCTGTCATTAAAAAATCCAGTAACAATATGTGTTGGTAAGGATGTGGGGGAAAAGGAATTCTTTTACCTTGTTAGTGTAAACTAGTACAATAACTAAGGAAATCAGTGTGGAAGTTCTTTTAAAAAAGCTAAAAATAGATTTTCCATTTGATCCAGTTATCCCTTCCTAGGTATCTTCTTCAAAAGAGTATGATATATTTTATATAACTATGAAACAAGTATTTATACATTACAATAAAAGTACATGCTTATGTTTATTTGTTTTCAAAGTTCGTTTTGGAGTCATATCAAGTATATAGCTTTAAATCCTATTTTCATATTTCTTAGACTACATTTATCTGTCATACGTTGTTACACTTTCATGTTTTTTTTTTTTTATCACATTGACAGGTTTGAGGAGTGTTAGTCAAGTACAGTATCCCTCTGTTGGGATTTTTCTGATTTTATTTTCTTGTGGCTGGAATAATCATATGAATTTATGGGAAAATATATTAGCATTTTCATCAAATTGTATCAAGTACCATTCTAGCATAATGGCTTATTTTTGTCAATGTTGACAATGATGTCTTAAAAGAAGCAATGATTTTCAGATTAATCCAATGTAAATTTTCTGTTTTACCTGTCCATATCTCACTCTTGAAAAAGTAGAAGGTATGTTTGGTTCACAGTTAAGACTGATAGGTTATGCTGCATTTTTGAATATCATAACATCTGTATAAATTGAGATTCTTCAGAAGTTTTCCTTATATTTTGCATTTCTCTATTCAGATATTTACTTAAAACAGTTTGAAATCAGATACTTTCTTTATTCTTTCATTAACAACCAAGCACCACTATATTTGTTTTAAAATTATTCCAATTTTTGATATGTTATATTTTCTGTTAATCTTGTTTTGCTCTGATAGACTTTCAGTTTGAATTTTTAACGGCGGGATATAATTTTGGCACTATTAAATAATACAGACACTTTGGACGTATTTTTTTGCACCAGGGCTAGAATCAGTCATTCTCCAAGGAACTCAGCTTCTTGCACGAAAGAATTACTGTGAAATCACTGCAGCCTCTTCCTGTAGCCCATCTGTAATCTCCATTCCACCAGTGACAAACATGTCTCCTACTATCTACCATAACTTATGCTGCTATTTTATTCTTATTTTATTTTTAGATACATTTTATTTAAAAGATTAATAGAAGTTCCTATATAGGTCCTGGAAATTATAAGTATTTGAAACAAAATACCAAGCTTGTATAGAATAACTTTAACTAAGAAGTTAATGAATGAGTACACTTATAATATTGAACAATACACAGGTTACCATTTCAAATTTTTGACAGGATACTCATATTTCAGCTTTAGTTTCCATTTGGCTTATATTATCAAATACAGTATTTTTTGTTTCTTCATTTGTTTGTTTTGTTTTGGTTTTGGTTTTGTACCTGGTTTTGCACTGTGAGTATATCAGGTTTAATTAGCATTATTTCAATAGCAAAAATAACATACTACAAATTTTTTACTGTGGTGTAACTTCTTGTCATATGTGAAATGTTTTATAAATAACAGCACCAATTGAATATAGATAACCATAAATCAAGTCTATTTTAAGTGGATTCAGAATTTACAAATATTGCATCATGATGATATGTACTGCAGTATGCTCAGAATCATAAATCATTTTATAAATAATTCAAATTTCTATACAATTTGATGATATATATTGACTTTCTCCTTTATATTCATGTATTATTTTGAAGAAAATTGTTTAAAAATACATAAGGGATTAAACATGTGCAAATCTTTTCATTGGATCTTTTCATTATGACATGACAATTATTTACTTCATCTAAGTGTAAAAAATAATCTGCAAGCAAATCTACTAACCAAATAACAAACACTTGAGGTTTTTTATGCTTTGAAAATTTAGTTAGTATTAGACAAATCTGATGATAACAAAAAATGCAACATAACAAATTCTAACAGCTTTAGAAGATTCTTGCCACATATGTATAAGTGCTTATCTCTTTGTTTATCTTATGATTTGCTTCTTGTATCCCAGACTCAATCACATTTTTTATTTGTATTGTTACTTTTTTAATCTAATTATTATTTCCATGTTATAAATTTATTGTAACCAAAAAAATTCTACTTTATATTGAAATTCCTGGCCCACACAGGGCCATGATACTCTTCAGTGGATTAGTCTGCTGATGAATTTACAGCTAAATGTGATGCTGGCAAGTGAAGTTTGATTAGAGGTGGTAGATAGTATGTCATCTGGGAGCTGAACTTGAAGAGTCTATTTCCCTCCCTCTTCTCTGGATCTCTTTCTGCTGCCAGCCACAAGGCCACGAACTGTTTCTCCTTGGCCATGCCACACCACCCTGCCTTGTAACCAACAGGCTATGGAATGAAACTTCCACAAAATATGATCAGAAAGAAACCTTTCCTTCCTTAACTGGTGGGTATTAAGTATTGCATCTCAGTCAACCTAAGATGAGACAGAGAGTGTAAAATAAGTAAAACTTCTGTCTATGGACACATAATTTCTGCATGCTTTCCATTTAACAAAATTAACTGTACTGGGCTGGGAATATAGTTCAGTGTCACTGCCTGATGAGTGAGATCCTGAGTTTGATTCCAGGTACAAAACCAAAACTAAAACAAAACAAACAAATGAAGAAACAAAAAATACTGTATTTGATAATATAAGCCAAGAAATCATACTGGAGGTTAAAATAAAGCAAAGACTATATCATTTTGGGATAAAATTGCTTTGCAAATTGGGAAATAAAGCATCAGCTATCATGAACTGTGTTTTACAAAAGGGAGGAGCGAACAGTAGGCTGGAGCTTTTATTAGTTCAACATTTAGAAATAGAACAAGACTGGTCAAAGACCGGTATGGATATCCTTTGGAATGTCCAAGTAATAGTCAAAACAGAAAATCAGGGTTTCTCAAAACTTAGAAGATTTGTTAGATTCCAGAAAATTATCTCCTCTGACAAATATAGCTACCAGTAAGTCTATTTGGCAGACTTCTCAGAAGAAAATCTAAAACTTAGGAAAAGATTTTTTTATTTTTTCTCTCTTTTTGAGGGACAATTCTATAATCACTTAAACTTTTATTGTATTAATAACAGAACCAAAGCTTTTGCAATACATACTTAATTTAAATTCCTTAAGAGGAACTACTGCAGAGACACATTTTTCCATAAGATTAGTAACATTTATGAGATATGTTTATAGAAATTAGTACTTTTAAAGAAAAGATCATCATTGCTTCTCAAATTATTGAATAATTTTTCTTTTGTTTCTCAGAGGATTTATAACATTTTTGCCATATTAGTTCTTTCATGTAATGATCAATTATTTGGGCCTAACTAAGGGAAAATATGTCAGTTTCTTAAGTGTCTAAAATTATGAACAGGTAAAAATTATGTTTTGAGGATATTTACTGACATTTACAAAAAAAATGCAAAATCTATCTATGAGAAACAATTCAAGGAGATTTTAGGTTGACTGTGGTTTGGGGATTCGTTCCAGCCCATAAGTCTCCATCCAATAAGTGAAAAAAACCCAAAAATTTTCAATAATGAAAATTTAGTAGAAGGGATTATTAGTCATTGAATGTATCTTAAAGATTGATGGAAAATAATAAAGTAGGAAGATATCACTTTAAAAAGGTAGCCTTTTCTGACTCAGAAGAACAAAATGGCTACAATAAAGATTGAAGGAAAAATGTAGAGTGACATGAAGACACACTAATGCTCTGAAGCTGGAACTGGTGCTGTGAACTGAAAGAGCATGTAGGAAAGTCTGAATTTTGAGAAACTAGTTTCTGATGCTACTTTTGCTGCTAGACGAAAATGAGCAGCTTCACTGTAGATAATGGGAAAAATTAAAATGTGAATCCATTGACAGAAGAAAGAATTGATGGGATTGTATTAGAAGCAGGAAGCAAGAGACTAAAGAGTAACAAGAAAGAAAGCAAAGAAGTTAATTCCTGATTCCCCAAATTTCCCAGTTTTCTTCTACACGTTACCATTGGATCAATTTTCAGGGAAAACAGCTATCTCACCAAACACGTGAATGACAGTGACTTAGTCCTCACATTATGATGCAATATTTAGAGGGTGAGTTGATCATGATGGACATTAGTTTAATATTTGGTAAAATACACCACTTTGCTTACTAAGAGCCTATGGTCTCACTTTTACATATACATCGATGTCCTTGCAATCACAAAAACAAATGCACAAGATATCCAATTTGGCTTTATATTAATGTTTGGTCAATATTTTTTCTGAAAAGAATCATGTATTAATCATTTTAGACTCTGTGACACAAACATTGTTGCATATTTTCCTTTTGTTATCATTATTGTTAGTCCTCTTAAAATGTATAGCAATATGAAAAATTTTGTAAGTTGCATATAGAATAAAAGAAACTACATAGTAGATTTGATTCCTGTTTTCCTGTTATTACTAGTACTTGCATTATTTGATTAAAAATGTTCTTGACCTCTCATCAAACTGAGAAGACAATTTTACATTCCACTTCTGAGAAGCAGTTATTGTAATTTCCTCTACCCATTCCTGAGTTACTTTGTTCTTATTCTAGTCATGATTCTTTCTCAATGTTTTCTTACTAAAGATTAATTTGTAAAATTAATATTCAACAAATATCTATAAAGAAACACAAAACTGGTAAATGGAAAAATAAATTACTATGTGGAAATTTATCCAACTATGTGCAAAGGAAGAAATGAAAGAGTAACTTGGGGATACTATGGCTCTTAGTTTTGTCAAAACCTATAGGTCACAACTGATAGCTATAACTTTCTATAAAATAAATATACATTCCATAATTCCTTTGTTTTCACCCACATGTACAAGGAGTCATGAAGTATCAGGGATACAGCTCAGCAGTATAGTGCCTACCTGACAAGCATGAGGTCCTGAGTTTGATTCTCAGTACCCACCAAAGGTGGAGGGGAGACCAGTGTGACATAATCCAAGGCTTCATTTCTTAATGGTAATTAATTTTTATGTTCTTGACATCTTTTTTGTTGATACAGTATTCTATTATTTTCTGCTCTTAAATATAAAAGTACTAAAAATGACACAGATTTCTCACTGGATTCTAGATTTAGTCTTCTCTGTCCTTACTATATGGCAGAAAACTGTATACTTGCTTGGATCAACCATAAAAATATGAAAAATAAACACAAAAAGGAAATCTTTTTTAAGTTTTGATTCAGGAACAAAAGTAACCAACCTGCACTAGGAGACACCTTCAATTTACAATTAGAGGAAATTATTGTTACTATGTTGGTTCAGTTTCATTAGAGGAACATATGAAATACACATAATTATACAAAGGATTTACTAGATAGGCATATAGGTTAAGAATCAGAAGAGTCCCAAGGAAGTGGAGGCAAACATTCAAAGGCAATAGAGAAAAACTGAGCTCCGCCAGTGAAGAAAAGACAACTATTCTCTTTTTATTCCATCAAGGCTACAAACCTATTTGTTGAGACTGGGCATTCACTACTTAGCATGTAACCTACATAATAATCATCCAGACACACACTCAGAGCTTTGTAATGTGATTCTTATACAAGGCATGTTGACATACCTCAGTTAATGGTCATGGTTCCTTTGGTAGAACCATTCCTCACTGAGTATTAAGACCTTCAAATAAGCAGTGTTTAAAAACTTTCAAGAATAAAAACAAATTTTATCTCAGAGAATTATTATTTATAATAGAGAAACTGTTTTCACTTCTGCTCTGATCCCTGCATTTTGACTTAGAAAAAGAAAATATATTTTGGCCTCCATCTAAGGCCATTACCTGAATAATTTATGATAGAACATTATGAATTTACATGGCTGCATTTTAAATAATCCCTTACCTGTATTTTCAGTAAATCTTCATACCAAGTAATAAGACCATTTCTGTTTATTATTAAGGTATGTAGTAAGACCAATTAAAACCATTGGGAAGATTCTAATTACTGTAATTCACTTGCTTCATATTTAATTCTTTAATCTAAAATAGCATTGCATAAAATATCATGACAGTAAATACAGCATTGTAAGAAGTCCATTCAAAGTGGATCTGATTAGCATATTATGTGTAGAAAAGTTTCTCATCTCTAGAACAAATATGATGGAAGGGTCAAATAAATGAATAACTTATCAGGTTGCTTATTGATAATTCTGGAAAATTGTGCCATTTAAGAAGGTCAATATTGTGCTTTTCTACTGACCAAATAGGCATGTATTGTAAAAAAAAAAAAAAAACAAAAACAAAAAAAACAAGCAAGCAAGCCTTACTGAAGGAAAGTCCAAGGTGCTAACTCAGGGATACCTATATTCTCTACCTAGTGGTGCATTGAGTAAGCTTTGAAATCTAAGATTCATAGATCATGTCTATTTGTCTATTTAATTTTTAAAAGCTTTTCTTGCATGGTTTCCCTTACATAAGTCCTCACTTGAGATGTATTGATCTTTTACTCCACGTCTTTTCTGGTAAGAATATCTACACAGAACTTTTTATTGTTGCTGTTTTCTGATGGTATAGATCAAACATAGGGTATTTTGTGGTAGATACATGTTGTTTTATACATCCACACATACTTTATTCAATTTTCTCTAATTTTTTAAAATCTCAGGTAAACCACTTGCTTTAACTATTTTGGGACATCTCGATCCAAATGAAGAAAAAAAACCCAAAATATACTATTTATTAACAACTAGAGAATTTCTCTTCATTATTATTCTTGAAGGTTACTACTGAACAGGTTTGAATGCTGCAGCTGTTGACTTTGAAGTTGTAGCAACATGTATGAAAAGTATAGTCAACCATAAGGAAGACCAAAGTTGTTTTTGTTTTGTTTGTTCTCTTCCTTCAAAAAAAAAAAATATATATATAGCATATATGTATTTTCCCCCTAGGCAATTAGACTGAAGAGTTTCAATTCATGCCCTGAAGCAATCCATTTGCAACCAGACCTTATTTCCTATTAGTACTTATTGATGGATCAGTCCACTGATTTAATAAAGGGCCCCTGTGATATTATCTCCTTTCAATAGCTCTACATCTGAAAACAGGAGAATTAGATCAAAACCATAATAAATAGCCATATGTGTGTTTGTATTTGTATTATCATATATTTCAGAATTACCTAATATGTATGAAACAAACTCCCTACAAAGATAATGAGAGTAAGATTATGTCATATTCTTAAAAACCATAGAGGTGATAGTAAAAGAAAGGTGTCTGAAAACAAAGGTTTTCTTCACTTTTTACCTCATAATAACATTTTTTAGGGCAGCATGGTGGATGTCACCAAGCTCTGTGCTATTAGATGAATTAGTGTTAGTACTAAAGGTCTCATAAGTAAAATAGAATTAGTATCAATGGATAGTGCTTTACTTTCCTAATGTAGGTTTGGTAAATGTTTTTTGTGAAGTACCAAATAGTAAATATTGATCTTAATCTCTGTAGAAAATACCATTAAGTAGAAAAGAAGCTACATAAATGGATATGTCTGTCTGTGGTCTAATAAAGTATTATAAAAGTTGGTGGGTGATCAGTTTTCTGAGTTCTGGCAAAGATCCTGTGGTGATCTTTGAAATATTCCCAGACCTAATTTTAAACAGGAATTATTTAGGATCTACATTATAGAGCTGTGGTGATGCTACCTATGAGTGAAACATGAAGCACTGCAAAAGGCTCATGGAAAACAATAAATTTTAAATAGATAAGTGCATTATAATTACTGCAGTTATGAGTAAGCTTAACATAGTCTGAAAATAATTTTATACAAGTAAATTTTGCTTTTACAGTTATAGTGAGATATGTAAGAGATTTCTTTTCACCTTATTTTCTCTCTCAGTTGCCAGATCTTTAAAGTTTGTACACTTCAGGCTATTCTCAAATATCTGGATAGTATGAAAGTTGGACATACAAAGTTTGAATGTAAGTTTATGTTACTGTAAAAGTATTTACTTATACCAGTAGCATTTCATTTTCAACTTCTTATTGAATTCAAGAACTAAATCATCCTAAATTCCAGTTAGCTGTTTCTCCCCTAAGACAAGTCTCTAAAAATACATATGCACTAAATCCCTCCCTTGTCTCATTTTTGAAAAAAAGATTTTATGCTTATTACAAATCATATATACTAGTAATCTCAAACCAATGCTTAAACTAGCAACATATACAAAATTCAAACATTCCTGATTTTGGCTGAAAATGGTTGTCCCAAACAAAAACCCTGAGCTTTTCCCAAACAAAAAACTATCTGTGAAGAAAAATACCTCTCACGTTTGTCAGAATTAAAAACCTTTAAATTCTGTTGACAATGTAAAGCCTTAAAACTGGAGATATAGTTAGAAGTTCCTCTGAGAATAAAAGTTATATGTAACAAATTTCTTTTGATAACAAAATCCGAGGATAGAATAAGAAGGAATTTTGGCATATAAATTAGTGTTCATGGCTCAAATCTAGTATATATGCAAAAAGTGAACTAAAATTTTGTAAAAATGTCTAAAAAGGAAGCTAATCAAAGTATATAGACAGTATATACACTTTGACACTAATTTCTCCTCCCTTCTAAACACATCCCCAGATGGCAAAATAGTTAAAATTCTATCTGGAAGCTACTTTTAGCTTTTAAAATACAAAAACATAAAGAGAGAAAGAAAGAGAGAGAGAGAGAGAGACAGAGAGAGAGAGAGAGAGAGAGACAGAGAGAGAGAGAGAGGAAACTGGTGGATGGTAGAACATAATATACAAGTAGATGTGCTTATTAGTTTAAAAGTAATTCTATTTAGCATCATCACAGTGACATGTAACAGTAGCATGTAATATCATTGCTCAGTGTAAGTATGCAGGATAGAGCTTGGCAGTTCTGGGTAGAATTGTTTAGTAAAATTTACATCAAGCTGTAACATATGGTTCACTATTGTCTTCCTCCAGAGTTTTATGGGTAGACTGTGCTACAGATATCTGTATTGGATATAACAAAACTTTTACTAAAAAATTCTATTTTCATAGAAATTGCAAAGCACAAGCACACAATTTGAGATATAAATTGTCTCAAGGTATAGGTTTTGAAGACTTCTGGAACTTTGGTCTTAATGACATTAGTCAAAGTAAGCCACATGATCTATGGATTCTGAGCACTTTGAACAATCGAGTCTAAATTCAACCAATATGTCATAATTAGTGAAAAGCATTAACATATGGATATACCTAAGAAGCACTCAAACATGTTTGTATGGCCAGTATCACTTGAGATAAAAATGGGCACTGAAGCTAATAGAGATTTATGCTATTGTGAGAATATTTTAAATGAAAATGTCCAAAAGTATTAAGGATAAAAACAGCAGGATTTATGGCATAAATTATATATAATTTTATATAGTTTTAATATATTTTATAATATATATATATCTTTCAAATTACTATAACTTGCATTGACTCTGGACTGATAGGACTTATAGAATCTCATATATAGCTTTACATAAATAAATAAGTAAATAAATAAATACATAAAATATATTAATGATGATAATGTAAAAAATAAGGGTAAAATTAGTGAATTTGAGAGAAAAACACATATCACTGATGGAGTGATTTGGAATGGTGCGTGTCCCTCCCCAAATTGTCCTTTTAACCCTCTGTATTTCTTGGATACCATGATGTGAGCATCTTTTCTCTGGCGAGGCCTTTCTGCTGTTGTTTCTTTATTATAGCTGCCTACTATGAGCTGAAACAATGGGAAAAATAAATCTCTTCTTTCACCTGTGTTTGCCAAATTTTGTATCCTAGTGATGAGAAAATGACTAAGAAATTTACCTTTTGACTTTTGGATGAAATTAAGCAATCTAAAATACCTAATACTATTCAGACAGGAGTAAGAATACAACATACAGTGATGTTTCTATGAGCATTAAGACTCATGCTTTGCATCAAGTTTACATGTTTTATGATGCTTTCATCATATTTGACTAACTTCAGTTTCAATTATTTTTCAGACCAGCTATTTCTTCTTTGGAAGATAAGACTTATAATGCTTGAACTGGTCATTTGCCATTTCTAGTTTTAGGTATTTTTGTTGTTTTAAAAACAGCAGGAAACATGAATGCATCTTTCACCTATTTTCTATCATTTTATTTTATTTACACTATTTAAACTTTATGTAACCCAAGTGAGATGCATGTTAATATCACTGCACTGACTGCATTGCATTACTACCATAATAGTAATGCAAAAGATTATGTAACAATCAATGTCATATAATTGACCATCAAATATAAAATTTACTATGACCCAGTATAAAGTTTGTTTCCAATCTGAACCAATTACTTCTATTTTAATGGATGCATCTTCTTATGCAAGCCAGGAAGAAAGTGAAGAAAATTTTTCTGTACATTTTCCCCTCTAGAACAATACTCAGTATAAATGTTGACAGAGACTGTCTATGTTTGGAGCCCTAGGAATGTTTCTTAGTCAATGCAATGATTTCAAATATGTGTATGTTGATGGTCTACAAATAATTACCTTGATCTTTAATTTTTAAAATTTTCACACATACATATACATCTACACACACACATGCACACACACACACACACACACACATACACATATTTCTCCTTATCAATTCATTAACAAAACTGTACTTTCTATTCAAAGCATATCCAGACATATCTTCTCACTAGTTTTATCCTTTTAAATCCAAAGTAATCTTCTCTGTCACAGGGTTAATGTATTAAAGTCTCTAGTGATAAGTCTTTATCAAACTTGTACTGATAACAGTCTATTTTCAACAAATTATCCAGGATTTCATTTTAAACTATAAACCACATCATGGGCCTACTCTTTTCCCAAACACAAATATATTCACATCTTAGAATCAAAGATTTTCTGTGGCCCACAAAACAGTATCATACCTGGCCCATACAATTTGACTTCTTAAACACTTACCCTTCAAGCACTTTAAAAATAAATATCAATGGTATCTCTAAAAATTCAAAACCATTTTCTTATCCCAGGAGTTTTCTACTCGTACACTGGTCTCATACCTACATTCTTGCTACCTCAGATTTTCGCATTATCGTTCAGTTCACTTTATCACATTGTCTTGTCCTGATGACTTTCTACAAATAACCTACTATGTTTTTTAGCTAATACCCTCTAAGTGCATTTTTTGGTGGGGGGGTTACCAGGGTGGTTTGAACTCGTGGCATTTATGCCATTGAGCTAAATCCTCAGTCTTCTAAGTGCATTTTTAAAAATTATGTCTCTCACAAATATAGTGCATTCTACACAGCAGCAAAGGCCTAGTGGTTTTTCTAACCACTGTATCCTCCATATTTTCATTATTTTGTCTGACCTATACTTTGTTACAGTAGGCACTCAATAAATATTTGTTGAAAGATATGCTTATGACTTACTACAGTTCTCTACACGTAAAATGAATCTACCTGTAAGTAGAATACTTTTCACGTTGAATCATATGTCTATCACCTGATTTCTCTTAAACACTGTCTCTCAAATATAACTAATGTTTCAAAACCATAGAATTATTTTGTTACATTGCATTTTTTCAATGTTGCTCTCACAAGTATCTTCTATTTCAAGTAATTTTGAATTTTTTATCAAAATAAAGTATATTTAATCTCTTACATCATTTATATCACAAATTTTTCAAATTATCTGTATTTCTGCATCTATGTGCAATTATTACCAGTGTCTTTGTTTTTTTTTAATTTTAAAGAGGGTAGAACAAAGCAGAACAAAACAGAAAAAAGCAGATCAGAAGAAAACAATGTAAGTGACACAGATTTCAAAGCAAGACAACAGGAGATCAACAGTGGCTACCATGATGTCTCTTGTTTTCTTCTAAATAGTTGTGCATCTCTTCACACACAATGAATTCATACAAAATAAAAAAAGTATAAAACTTATCAAAACCTACTACAAATTGTGCTGCTATAAACATGGGTGCACATTTATTACTGTGATATAATATTTTCAGTTCTTCTGGGAACATACCCACATGTGGAACAGCTGGGTCAAATGGGACTTCCAATCCTAGCTTTGAGGAACCTCCAGATTGACCTCCACAGTGATTTCACAGTCTGCATTCCCACCAACAGTGCAGAAGGGTTCCTTTTTCCCTACAGCCTCTCCAGCATCTGTTGTTGGTAGTTTTCTTGAGCCTGGCCATTCTTTCTGGAGTGACATAGAATCTCAGTGTGGTTTTAATTGGCATTTATCTAATGACCAATGATGCTGAACATTTTTTCATGTATTTATTTGTCATTTGTATTTATCTGAGAACTATATATTCATCTCAGATGCCCATTTTTGGATTGGGTGTTTGAATTTTGAGGGTCTGATTTTTTTTAATTCTTTATATGTATTACCTATATCTTTTTATCTGTATATATAGGTAATTATCTGTATATAACTACCTACAAATTTATCATTCTAAGTATAACTATTTTACAATAAAAATGTCTGATGTTAATATCATGTCAGCATCTACATTTTCTTATTAAATATGACTTATTTTTTAGGAATTACCATTTAAAAATGGAGAGTTGTATATGGTGGTGCACACCTGTAATTCCATTACCAGAAAAACTGAGGCAGGAGGACTGCTGTAAGTTTGAGTCCATCCTGTGCTACATAGTAAAACTCTATCTCATAAAATGGAGAAACAACTACAACCAATGTCCAATATATTTATAGTATATACAGCTTTCTGTAAGGAAGCTAAGATATAGCTAATCAGCTTCAGAGCATCTGCTGTTCAAAAACTGTAGTATTAAAATAATCTTAATTAGCCAGGTGTGGTGGCTCACATCTGTAATCCCAGCACTAGGAAGGCTGAGGCAGGAGGATCGTTGCAAGTTCGAGAACAGCCTGTACAAAGTGAGCTCAAGGCCAGCCTGAATTGCATAGTGAGACCCTGTCTCAAAAAAATAAATAAATAATCTTAATTTTCTTTTACTCTGAGGACTGTTGAAATTAGTCTAATAATAAAAGCTAAACATTGTAATTGATCTTCAGTGCTTTGAGAACCACAACAACTTGGAGTATAAAATAACAAGCAGATGAACAGTGAGATGTGTGGAGCAAATCTAATTTGTAAGATAAATACAAGTTCTTCCAGAATATCAGAACTAAACATACCTAAACTGATAACATCATAATTTCTCCTTCATGGAAGAAAAAGTTTACAGACCTTTAGAAATATGCAAACAAATTTAGATTACTTACAAAGACTAGTGAACAGGGAGAGAACAATGAACTTTCAGTATCAGCTGTGCTTGTTTCAGAGGACAGCATTTCACGGTGTACCTATTAGTGATGATCAAGAAAAAGCGTGAATTGTTTAAATTTTTACTTTATTTCCTGGATCTAATATTATAAACTTTTTTGATATTTTTCTCTTATTGTTGAGATAAACTGCTTAGCACATTAAGTTAAAGGAGGAAAAATTTATTAGCCTAACAGATTGTAGAGGTTTTACTCCATAGTCAGCTGGCTTCAAAACAGAGTGGTATGGTAGAGGGACATCACAGAGGAGAAATAGTCATTGGTAAGCAGGAAGTTGAGAGCATATTAGCCCTCTTTCTGTCCCTTATATTTTATGTGGGTTTCCTAACCTAGGCGGGTATAGCATTCACACCCTTAATCCTAGCCAGACCTATGCCAAACTAATCAGTGGACTGATTTAGTAATCACACACCCTTGATCCCAGCACTAACACTCTAGATCTGTCCACTTCTGAAAGCATAGGGTTTCTGAGAAGATGCCTAGACACAAGCCATAACATTTTACTCTTGGCTCCCCCAAAGACTCATGCTTTATGCAAAAGGCATGCAGTTCATCTCTAAGAGTTGCTGAAATCCTAACATTCTCAGCAATGCTAAAAAGTCCAAGTCTAAAATCTCCATTGAGGTTTAAAGCAAACTCTTGGTTACAAGCAATTGTTTATATGTAAAGAAAGTAAAATACTTTCAACATTCAAAGGCACTGATAGACATTTCCATTCCAAAAGTTACAAATAGGGTAATACAAAGGAATGAGATTAAAGAAAGTCCAAAATCCTTCATTAAAGCATGTAATTCCATGTGAAACATCAGAGGCAATCTGTTGTAAAATGTGAACTCTAAAGGGCTTGTGTGGTTTCATCCCCACACCACTGATAGTGGTGGTAGCTCCCATGGCTTCTTTCCTAGGTTGTCTCTACACCCTCCTTTCAGGTTTCCTCAGATATTCCATGTTCCTGGCTTCTCCAAATTTCTAGGGTATCCACTGTACCTTCAGTTTCACACTCTCAGATTTACATACTACCTGATCTCCCAGGCCTTCTTTGGAAATATAGTTGGAAGCCTTTTTGAATCCACAACTTTTGTATTTTGCATGTGTCTCAAATCAGCACAGTGTAGATGACATTGGGGTCTTCTGCCAGCTGAAGTAGTAGCCAGGCTTCCTTCTTTCTTGTTTGTAGGGGTCAAATGACTGGATTATTATCATGAGTCCCATCGTGAGGAACAAATTCTCTAGGATGCCATATTGAAACATGGTGCTCTCAGGCTCTCTTCTCATAACAGTCTTTTACCTTTGCAACCCTGCACCTGCAAAGGCTGAGGTCCCTCTTTTATGATTTCTTCCATCCTCTCTCCTTCCTTCATCTCTTTCATCCTTCTTGCCTTCCTTTCTTCCTTCCTTTCATTTTTATCAATGTTATCAATGTATAAGTAAATTATTTCTGTAGAAAAATCTATGTATATATATCCAAATGAAATAAACATTGAGCAATTCTCCAGTACCATAGAAGAATAAACAAACAACAAACATAGATTTAAATATAATTACATCAATATATAAAATACACTAAAATTGTATTTGTAAGTGTAATACAGTTTATTCTAAATGAGCTAATTCATAGATTGAAACAAGCCTTTTGTGTATTGATTTAAATTCTTATTTCAAAGAAGAAATAAAATTATTTGAAGTCATTATTATTATAGAGATTCATATAGTAAAATTTGTATTTAATTGTAGTGGAATAAATATCTAAAATAATATTTCCCTGAGGTACAAATAGTATCATAATATGAAAAATGTTTGATGAGAGTTTAATAATTTCAGAAGGAAATAAAACATAATTCTACAACAAGATTTTCTGTTATTTTTTGGGTTTTTTGGTACTGAAGATCTAACTCATGACTTTGTGTTTATCAGGCAAGTGCTTAAGCCACTGAGCTAAATCCCTGGCCCCAACATTTTTTGAATACACTAAGTGTGAAGGCATTTTGCTGACTGCTTTGTTTTGTTTTGTTTTTACTTGCTATACATGTTAGGGATATTTATAAACAGAACTTTTGAATAAATTGAATTTTCATAATGTAAAATTATAATTAACTGATATTTTAAAATACTCTACTATTTCATTACATATGACTGTGGCAAAATATGTCAACAAAATGTACCTCTTGATGTCATACTAGATATAAAATATTTGTACATCATTCGTATGCATCCTCTTAAAATTTCATTTTCAATTCAAAGTGTCATTACCAAGCAGGATCTTGCCATTCTTTTGAGGAAATATATTACTATGTCAAGTGATGACATAGTTCCAAAGACTGTTAGAAATCCTAAGTATTTACCACAGAACATTACATGATGAGGACTTTTAGGGTATTTCAGGAAAAGAGGATCAATTAAATGCATATGCATTTGTAAGAGAAGGTATAGCAGATTAGTTTATGTAATCAGAAGCCAAACAGTCTCACGATGGACTTTTACAGTATGGAGATCCTGGATAACAGTAGTTGTTCAATCTAAAAAAACAAGACTTCCAGAAAAGGAGGGACCAGTATTGCAGTATAAATTGAAGGCTGAAATTCTGTAAGTTTCCTGGAGAATCTCTGATATTCATGTGCTTTCAAAGTCTGAAGATTATGGAAACTCAAAGAGGTGATGATGGCTGCAAAAACTGCACCTACTCAATAAGTTTTGAGCATGTATGCATTTTCCCTTCCTTTTTTTTGTTTTATCAAGGTCCCCAGATTATTTGGTGGTGCTTTCCACATGCAGGGAAGATCTTCTGCCTTAGTTCACAAACCCACATGCTAATTCTCTCTGGTTTCTCTAACTCCAGCCAATTGACAACTAAGCTCAATTATGACACTGTGTAAAATAAAAACATCTAAGAATCACTTCTGATAAAAAGGTAAGCTTAATGGTTTACTGTTATACTTACAATTTTTTAAAAAATATTTTGGCTATACTTGGAACTGAACCATTAAATCTAGGACCTTACACACACCAGGTAGGTACTGGATCATTGAGTTGTATTTTTAGGCTCAGTTTTCTATGTGTTTGTTCCCTTCCTAGGTTGATCTTGAGTAAACCTCATAGGAGTTAGTAAGTTCAGAGTGACTCAAAATGAAAAATGTACACCATATGTCTGTAAAAAATGATTATAATAGTTTTGATTACAAATGCACAAATTTTTAAATGAAATTAAAATTTAGAGTAAATAGGGCTGGAGATTTAGCTCAGTGTCATAAGCACCTGGCCAGTAAGCATGAGGTCATGAGTTCAATCCCCAATACCCCCAAAAATTGTTTAAAATTTAGAGTAAATAAGATGATAAAGTATGTTATTGCATGTGAATTTAATTATACACTAGGACAAAGCAGTTTATGTAGAAATATGTATTATTCACACAATATTCAAAATTCACAGAAGAAATAAAAATTGAGATTCAACTTACTAGTGGGGCAGAAGACAGCTAGATAATTTTAAATAATTCTGAAGTCAATAGAAATTTAATGAAACAATGTAAATTAAATGGAATTGCAATTTAGATATATCACTTTTTATACTGACAAGTCTTTCAATGATATGATATGAATTATGCAAAGAGAAGTATTAGAATTAAAGTCCAGTTTATAAATTGCATTAATTCATGCAAAAATATGTATTTATTTATTAAAATAAATCAAAAAGAACAAAAATACAAAAGATGTATATCTTTTATAAAAGAACATTGTTTTATTTTTGGTTTTTGTAAGACAGAGGGAGAGATGACTTTTAAATATTTCTGCAATTATATATCATAAACATGAGCTAAGAACAATGTGAACAACAAGGAAAATGAGGCAACTAGAAGCAGAGAGAGATGGATCAAAAGAAGAGTAGATTTAAAACAGTTATATTATGTGCACATACCCATTTGTCATGATGAATGTAAACTGCAAACATGTACTAAGAAAATAAAATAATTTTGAGACAAAAAATAAAAAGTCATGAGGAATCAAATGTATCTGATTCATGATTTCCTTTTTCAATCTGTTATTGGTCCTAAATTTACTATTATCAATTCTTCAATATTAGGGAAGCATAATGGACAAGCAAACTGTAGAAATTCAGGCCAAATAACAAGTGAGGTAGCACTGGGTCTGTGGTCAATTTTATTTAAACAGGAAATATTCAATTGGATTTTACATACATATTTTAAAAAGCAAATGAAGCAAAAAGTATATCCCTAGTTGTGAAATACATTTTTTCTTGGAAGAATGGCTTCTCCAAAGTAAAGGACAATTGTGATAAATTGCACATGAATGAAAGAAAATTGCATAGCAGATGCTAATGTAATATCAATATATTTTAACAATATTCATTAAAATAAGCAAGGATTTAATTGGGTAAGTGAAAACCCAATTAACCTTCTTAACCTACCTATTTAGATTGCAAGTTGCTAACATATCATGCATACAATTCCTGTATCATGAGAATATTTGGAGAATTCAAATGAACTTAAGACAAATTAAGCAATTGAGTATATAATTCTACAGATAAAAATAAAGCAATATAATTTAAGTAAGATTCCAAGTATAATCCATAGCCACTGTTGTAGTCAGGGATTGCAAGGAGAACAATTACACACAGAAAATAGAATTTATACTATTTTATAATGATCACCCAGAGTTAAATACAAGAAAGTGCAGGAAATCTTCCCACAGCACTAATGAACTAGAAAACCCAGCCAAGGGCCAGAATCCCACATCAATGTCCTGCATGAGTCCAGCTGAAGTCCTAGAATCCATGACAATGTCTCCAGGAGTACAACTGGAGGTCTAGTGCCCACAACAATGACTCATGCAAATCTGTTTTACCAATCTGTGCTGGGAAGGTCCAAAGGTCCTTTGGAGTGTAGTAGTGCAAGCTAGAAAGTCTATACCTGCAAGATGAAGGATCTGTGCCAGCAGGCTGGGCATTCTGCACTGGAGTCAAGATGTGCTCAAAATAAGGATTAGTGCTTCCATAAAGAGTACCACAGCCGTTCCCAGCAACAATGAGGTCCTAAACTCCTCTAACATTGAGAATTGATGAGTTCTTATGAGGAATCCAGCATGACAAGCTTTTCCTAGAGACTGCACAGCACACTTCTTCCCCACCATAGCCAGAAAGCAATTCTCAATGTAAGGACCAGAGATCCCCCAAAGTGAACTGCAGGCACTTTTACTAACAAGGTCCCAAGCTCCTCTGATGATAATGGCTGAATTCATATCAGAGAAGCTAGCTATGCCAACCTCCTTCTGGAGAACCAACATCTCCAAACAGTATCTAGGAGAACCAACAATGTTATACTCTTCCTCTCAATGTCTCCTTTTGCAGGAGACAAACAACCTCAAGTGGGCCATCTACACTCAGCACCATGCTGAATCAATTCAGGTGGTGTTGACTACCTAT
Organism: Hydrochoerus hydrochaeris; assembly: GCA_004027455.1. Lineage (NCBI taxonomy): Eukaryota > Metazoa > Chordata > Mammalia > Rodentia > Hydrochaeridae > Hydrochoerus > Hydrochoerus hydrochaeris. The sequence goes on along the minus strand of PVLA01003977.1, from coordinate 65,244 downwards.
TTTAAATCCACAATACCTAGTGTTAAAAAAATTTACAATATGGCACAGAAAATATTTAAATTGCTATTTTAGCAAATAATTTAGATATTGGAAATGAAAAATGTTCAAGTACTACAAGTATATAAAACTGCAATCATGTACCATATCATCTATATCTTCTGTGCAATGAAAAGCAATGTAATTATTATTTTTAAACATTAAAGCTCTTTGGAAGACTGTTAAGTACAAAGAGGTAGGAATGGAGAATAGAGTATTGTGGCTCTTTCCTTTTAAAAGACAAGCAGGAGTATCACTATATTCTTATTGAAACTGAGAAACAATTCGTGAATGATTACATTTTCTTGAGGCTATGTCAGGACACTATATTATGGAAATATACTAACATGGATTATAGCTTCCATTTAATTTCACCATCTTTAGTTCACTTTGAATTCCTCATTTGACTTCAGGTATACCTCTTAATATTAATGACTACTTGTGATAGTCAAGGACATGGAACAGATTGAAAGTAGGTGATTTATATTTCTGTGAAACTATTTTTGGAAGAGAAATTATACACACTTATTGATATTGAAAATTCAGCAACACAACAACAAAAATTTTGATGTAGATGACTGAAGAAAATTGCTATAAAATCATCTCTCCCTGTTATTAGTGGTTATTCAACATTACTATATATTCAAAACACATAAGACACCTTGAATTTTCTTTTGCTTACTAATCCAAGTCTTTTTCTTCAGGATTGCAACTGATTTTTACAAAAATTAAATGCCATAGGAATGTGTTATCTGTATAAAAAATAGTTCCCATTTTATTTCTTGTAATTTCTTGTCAACATCATACACTCTTAACATAGTACTGTGTAATTACAAAAAAACTTTTATGAAATAACTCTCAAATAAAGTTCAAACTTTAAGGATATGTTCCCAGAAATGAGCCTTTAGGAAGCTAAATTAATTATTAAAATGAATTTATGATATTATTCACTCACCTGGATGGTCAGTTTCTTTAGATACATTTATTTTGATGAGAAATGTTAAATATTGGAAGTTTTCAGGAACTTCCATAAGTTGAAGAATACAAGGAAGAAGTGGATAAAAATTCATGCAGTATTCATACTCACACATTTACATACTAAAAGTAGCTAATGTTGTCATTGTTAATATTTTAAAGTTAATTCAGTAATTCCTAAAGATTCTTATTGTTTACTGCTAGTATGTCAACCAAGAGAATAGTATTTCCTTTTTATCTTGGAATTTATAAAATGTTGAAATTTCTGTTAAATATGATACCTTAGTTCACATTGGTAAGTGCTATTACCAATTATTATCCATTGAAGTATTCACAAAGAATATGACAACTGTAGAGTATACAGTTTTTCTGCATTTAGAGAGCTGGTAAAAAATCTCTATTTTTGAACAATGGTGCACTTCATTAACTTATGAAATAAGAGAAACAAAATACATTTTAAACTAATTCAACTTGCATCTAACTGCACAGTCTTCAACACTTATTATCTTCCATTTTAATTTTTCTATATAAATAAACTACATGGTTACAAATTCCCAGAAAGAAAAAAAAGTTCAATAAATATTTCAAGAAATAGAAGCAATAATATATATATATATATATATATATATATATATATGCTTTTCTAACAAAGCATTTGCTGCAAATACTCTTTTTTGCATAAGTAGGCTGAAATGCACCATTTAAACCAAAGACATTATCTAGAATCCATCCAATTTTTAATAACTTTTTACTGGCATATGGCACAGTGTAGCACTATGAAATATGTCTATAAGAAATAATGGCAGATTTTCTACCTCCTATTTTAAGGTATAGAAGAACTTATTAATGTACATAAGCAAGGTAGAAATAATGTTAAACATCAATTAATAATCTATGAGAAAGAATAACTTTCCTATTTCAATTTTAATTTTAATAGTTTACCAGGTAAAGCTCACTTTACTTTTAGAAGTAAAAATACAAACATAAACATTCAAGATTTAATGTAAAATAAAATTTCAAGTAAGAATTAAAGAAAATCACAGAATTAAATATTGTCATAGTTAAGATCAGATAGTTTGAGTTTATTTTGTGTGCTTTTACTATCAATTAATTTTAACAAAATCAAATATAGTATTCAGTCAACTAATATTTTAATATGTATTAAAATCATTGCTACGGAAGTACTTCCGAGATCAGACGAGATTGGGCACATTCAGGGTGGTAGGGCCGTAGACCCTATGGAAGTACTTTAGAGAATAAAAGTCAAACTATAAGGATTACCTCCAAACTGCTTATGTTAAAGAAGAAAATGAATAAGGACTTAAATTTACAAGAGGTAAAAATAAGCTGCAAATGACAGACACATGTGGTATTACTAAGAGAATTTTCACATTATACTGTACTAAAACTTAATTTGAGAAGTTTCAGTGACACAATTATTTTTTTAATTTTATTTTAAAGAGTAAAACTGAGCATAACAAAACAGAACAAAGCAGGTCACAAGAAAACAATGTAAATAACACAGATTTCAAAGCAAGACAACAGGAGATCATCACTAGATGTCATATTGTCTCTTGTTTTCTTCTAAATAGTTGTGCATATCTTCACACACAATGAATTCATACACAATAAAATAGTATTAAACTGATCAGAACTGAATGATGAAGGTATTATAGGCCTTCAAAACCAGACAATAGGGAAATCAACATGGCTGCCATAATATTTCTCGTTCTCTTCAAAATAGCTGTCCATACCTTCATGTATGTTAAAATTAAATACAAAACAAACTAAAATCACTCTGAACAAAGAATAATAGTGTTGCTGGATTTCACAACATGACACTATGGGAATCAGCACTGGATACATAATGTCTCTTTTTCTTCAAATAGCCTTTTCATTTCATCATGCATTATATAATAGATTCTCATAAACTATTTAGAAGAAGTTCTACACATGTATGAATCTCTACAAGTATACCTATCCTTTCTGTACTAAAGGGTAAAACAAAACAAAACAAAACAAAACAAAATAAAACAAATTTCTAGAAAAACATGAAAATAAAAAGACAAGTAAATAAAAATAGCAAAGAGCCCAAAGCATTGAAATATAGGCCTTCCAAACAAGGTGGAAGGAGCATAACTAGGATTTTTATTTTACATAATGATCTTGTGATTCTTATTTTTTTACTATATTGATGTGGTGCATTACATTTATTGATTTGTGTATGTTGAACCATCCCTTCATTCCTGGGATGAATCCCACTTGGTCATGGTGTATAATCTTCTCGATAATTTGCTGCATTCTGTTTGCCAATATTTTATTGAGAATTTTTGCATCTATATTCATTACGGAGATTAGCCTGTAGTTTTCATTTTGATTGGGTCTTCTTCTGGTTTTTGTATTAAAGTAATATTTGCTTCCAGGAATGAGTTAGGGGATAATTGTCCCTTTTTCAATTTCATTAAAGAGTTCAAGGAGTGTCTGCATTAAATCTTTGAATTTCTTGTAGAATTTCGCATTGTATCTGTATGGACCTGGGATTTTCTTTGTTGGTAAGGCTTTAATTACATTTGTAATTTTGTTCATTGAAATTGGGTTATTCAGCAGTTTTACATCTTCTTGATCCAGCTTTTGTAATTCATATGTTTTTAGGAATCTGTCCATTTCTTCTGTGTTATCAAGCCAATCAGCATAGAGGTTTTTGAAATAGGTATTGATGATCTGTATTTCCACAGGGCCTGTAGTGATTTCACCCTTTTCATTTCTTATTGCATGAATTTGAATTTTTTTCTTTCCTTTTTAAAATAAGGTTGGTTAGGGGCTTCTCAATTTTTATTTTTTCAAATAACCAACTCTTTGATTCATTGATTCTTTGTATTGTTTTCTTAGTCTCTACTGCAATGATTTCTGCTCTGATCTTTATATTTTCCTCCATTCTTTTGGCTTTGGGCTTGACTTACTCTTCTTTTTCTAGATGTTTGAGGTGTAGCATCAGGTTGTTTATTTGTATTTGTTCTGTTTTCTTGATGTGGGAATTAACCACAATAAATTTTCCTCTGAGGACTGCTTTCATTGTGTCTCTCAGGTTCTGTTAAGATGCATTTGTATTTTTTGTTTGCTTGTAGATATTGTTTATTTTATTCTCTGACCCACTGATTGCTCAGTAGTGTATTATTCAATTTCCATGTGTTTGTGGGGTTTTTGCAGTTTCTTTTGTCATTATTTTCTAGTCACAGTGCTATGATCCAATAGCATGCATGGGATAATTTCAATTCCTTTGCATTTACTTAAGCATGTTCTGTGAGCTAGTATATGGTCTATTTTAGAGAACATTCCATATGCTGCTGAGAAGAATATATATTCTGATGTTGTTGGGTGGAACACTGTATACATCCACCAAGTCCATTTGTTCACAGGTGTGATTCAGTTCTGTTATTTCTTTGCTGATTTTCTGTTTAGTTGGTCCATCCCTTTGTGTCAATGGCATGTTAAGATCTCTTGTTATAATTGTGTTATTGCTTATTTGATTTTTTCATTTCTGTTAATATTTGCTTTGTATAGCTAGATGCCACTGAATTTGGTGCATATATATTTAAGATTGTTATTTCTTCTTCTTGAAGTTTCCCCCTAACTAGTATGTAGTGACCTTCTTTATCTCTTTGGATCATTCTTGGTTTGAAGTTCATGTTGTCTGCAAACAAAATAGCTACTTCTGCTTTTTTGGGGGGATCCTGTTGCATGAGGTATTGTTTTCTATCCTTTGACTTTCAGTCTATGAGTTTCTTTTGGATAAGATGGGTTCTTGTATATAGCATACAGTTGGAGGTTGTTTCTTGATCCTTTCTGCCCATCTGTTTCTTTTAATTGGTGAATTGAGTCTATTTACATTAATGATTATGACTGATATATATTGGTTTACTTTTGACATTCTATCTTTCTGCTGTTGATTTTTTACCTTTCCTCTCTGTTTAACCATTTGCTTTGCTTAGTGGTTTTTTCCTATGTGTATCTATTGTGTCTTTCAGTATTTTTTGCAGGGTTGGTTTAGTGGTCATGAAGTTTTTCAACTGTTGTTTGCCATGGAAGTATCTTATTGCTCAATCCATTCTGAAGGACAATTTTGTATGGTGCATCATCAGTCTGGGTTGGAAGTTGTTTTCCTTTAGGATCTGAAATACTTCATTCCATACTCTTCTTGACTTCATTGTTTGTGTTGAGAAGTCTGCTGTGATTCTAATAGGCTTCCTTTATAGGTGATCTGTCTCTTCTCTTTAGCAGCTTTTAATATTTTGTTCTTATGTTGGATTTCTGGGACATTGACTATTATATGTCTGGGTATAGTTTTATTTTGGTTATGGTTATTTGGAGTTCTATATGCTTCACTGATCTGTATGTCAGTTTCCATTCTCATGTTTGGGAAATTTTCAGCTATTACTTCTTTAAATAGCCTCTTGATATCATTTGTGTTGTCATCTTCTTTTTCATTTATACCTATCAATCTTATGTTGGTTTTCTTTGCATCATCTTTTAGCTGTTGATTTGTTATGTCCTGATTCCTTGTTATTTTTAAAAGATCTTTCCTTTCCTATTAACTACCTGTAATCTTGTCTTTGAGGTCTAAAATTCTATCTTCACTTTTGTTGAGGAGATTTTGCCAACTTTCAATGGAATTTTTGATTTCCTGTACATCTCTTTGAATCTGCTTCATGCATTCTGTTCGTTTCTTATATTGTTCATTCAGGTTTTCCATATTTTTGTATTGCTCCTCTAATTTTTTAACTATGTCTTCTTTAGATGTGTTCAGCATTTCTTTCATTACATTTATTATTTCTTTGTTTACCTGGGAGATTATTTCTGGTCTGAGTTCTTTTATAGCTTCCCAGAGTGATTTATTTATTCCAGTTGTTATCATTTCAGAAATTTCAGGTGTATGATTTACATTTTATTCTATGTCCGTGTCTCCTATTCTTGCTAGGGTTGGGCTGGAAGTTTGAGATTGCATTTTGCTCTTTTGTTTTGTCATTTTCCTATATTTCCAGGTTTTGAGTGATGTTCCAAAGCTTCCCCAGTGTGCTGAGAATCACATGGCCCAATTTTGGCTCCCAGGATTGAATGCAGGCCCCTGTTAGCCACTTGGAGATCATTGGGTGTGGCCCAGTTAGGCTTGCAGGGACCTCCAATGCATCCTCCAGTGATTTGGGGTGCCGGGCATAGTCTTAAAAGCTGGGAGGGATGTTCTGAAGCTTCCCCCATGCACTGGGAATCAACTTCTGCAAGTTCAGCTCCCAGGACTGGATTCAGGCCCCTGCTAGCTGCTTGCAGGTCTCAGTGACATAATTTTGATGATGATATGTTTCACTGTATAAATGACAATGGAAAGAAATAACATAGTATGCCATATTTACTGTAGACTTCAAGCTTCATATGAGTAAATATGAAAGAATATTGCCCAACTCAAGGATAGTGTTCTATAAAACTACTGATTGGGAAGATACTTCTTGTATTCTTATCCTTTTTCAAGAAAAAACATCACCATATGTGTTCTTTAATAAATAAAATACCTAATAATAGGAAAAATCATTCAGTGCAAGAACAGAAATAGATTATAAGTTTTAAATTTTAATCTCAGTTATATGTTTGTTATTGGCTTTTATAAATTAAAGTAGACACTGAGATCTATTATGATAGGGAGCATGAATGGAGAGATGAGTATATTCTAAAGAGGATAGAAGATTAGCATATATTACAAAATTATCTATTTTAGAAAAACAGTAAGGAAATGTTTTTCTGAGGAACAACACTTTCATGATTCTTGAATAGATGGATTCCTCAGAAACCAGAACTTCTCATTAATCACACCCTGAACTAATTTCCCAATCTTTAAAATACTTGCTATAAGTAAAAAATGAACATTGTGCTTTTTGTATTTAAGATACAATACTATAGTTAGAGAATTTTTACCTAGTAGAATGGCTCTAATTTTACAAAAAATAAAATCTTAAATGTTTTAACGGAAGTTTGACCATATTCAATATTATTGGCAGATATTTTTATGACATATTGCATAGATAACTATGGATCACCATTTTATTCACCATGGTCAAGTCACTGTGCTAAAAGACCCTTAAAATTTGAAGCTGATTTCTCAGGAATTAACAGTTGGGTAAAAAATTATTAGTTTGTGATAGATCTAGACTTAGCCTTTCTTAGAGCTTTTCAAGTCATGTCAGTTGAGATATATTTCTCACTCTAAAATATCTGTCTATTTTAATGTATCTTATGAGTTCTAACAAGTACAATCATGTGATAACTTCCAACATATAAAGCTTGTGCACAACACCATGCATTTTCCTGGTTCCTTTCTAGGACCATCCCCAGATCTTAGCATTATAAGTGCCCACAGTCTTGTCTGATTTGGGGAAACCAAATCTCCAGGGCATGACATTGTGTAACCTTTTGAACCTGAATTATTTCAATCATCATTCTGCCTATACCTGTACTGGTAGTTCACTCATTTTTATGCCAATCAGCTACTTAATTGGAATAATTCTCTTAGTATTTTTTAATTAATCAGCTAAGAGACATGGTATATCCTTATATTCTGGTAATTGTTAATAGAAATGTATAAAGTGTAGGTACATTTCTAAAAAAGACATACATTATTTAACTATGTAATAGTTAAATAAGTCAATCAAACAATATACGCCACATTTAAAAAATGGTAAGCTGTTTTCTGTGCAATGCATGATATTTAAAGTAGCTCTGAATCTTCACTAGTATTAGTCATTGTTATGAATTATATTATTTTATAGCAACTCTATAAACGTGTAGTCATATCTAAAAGTGACCTCAATTTTAGTTTCTCTGTGTTAGAATTTGTTTAGTGGATGACTTCATAAAAATGTTTTCCATTAATGATTAAAAAGTAAATTAGGTTATGCTTTGGTCATTAATCATAAACACTGATCTATCATGTTATTATTTTCTCATCAGTTCTAAGGCTGGGAATACTTTTAAATTATGTGAAATTCTCCACCATTTCTTAGGCTTTCTCAGCTCTTATTCTGGTTTATTCAACCATGATATTTTTGCCCTTGATTATTAAAAGAGCACTGTAATAGTAATCCTCACTTACACACTCCATCACTGCCCTGGTTTATATTTCTCCAACTTGAAAGAGTCTTTTCAGTCTTAAATTATGGACCATCCCTGCTAACCTACAAATAGGTACCCATCTCATTGAGCAAGAAAACAAGATCTTTCAAATGGCACAAAGATGCATAACTAAACACAATTTTTGAAACTTTTAGAAACCAACAAAGCATAACAGTGCACATCTGTAATGCCAGGGCTTGGCTGATGCAGAAGGATCTCCATGAGTTTGAGGCCAATCTGGGCTAAAAAGTCAGTTAAGGTTCAGCTTGAACTACACAGCAAGATCCTGTGTCAAAGACACAAAAACAAAACAAAGCAAAAAAAAAAAAAAACCCCAGAATTCATGTTAAAGCATTGTGAACGTACGCTATATGATGCATTGGAAAAAGAAAGATTGTAAGACTCTCATCATATATGTGATCATTTGTGACAAAATTCTATAATATAGTCCATGACATATTCAATTAACTTAGAAGTAGTACTGATGTTCTTTAACATTTTATTTAAGAAAAGAATAGCATTAGTTAAAAAAAACCACATTTCCATGCCCAGAATTGACAACTTCATATTTTAAATATTATTAAATTGAAAATGTGTTTCCAATGGACTGAATATGTATACACAAAGTCCAGAATAAAGAAAAAACAACAATTGAAACCTTGTTTTAATAATCACATATATTTTCTCTAGTGATAATAAAATTCTTCCATAATTGGATATATATTATTTGTACATTTAACCATCTATATAATTTTATATTTATAATATACAGAAAGCTGAATATTTTTCATGTTATAATTGAATGTCTTTTTTCTATTGTTGTATTGAAGACTTTATAGGTTATCTTGTGATGAAACAGGATTTACATTTTAGGATCCACATACCTAAAAACATTAATCAATTGTATATATCCATCTGCATATAATTTTATTGAAATCAACTCTTTCACCTCCCACCTACTGCACTACTATAAATTCATCTATTCTATCTCCCACATATTGTATACTATAGGGCTGTAAATTCATTTTATAGCTCCATATAGAGTTCATATTCAGTATGCCATATATAAAGTTTTGTATTTGTTAAACACTATGCAAAATATTCATTAACACAAAATGATTGTTACAAACCATATAATTTTTTGTTTCATATTGTTTAAAATGGTCTATTGTTAATAATTTCATAAGAAAAATATTGAAGATAAGATTATAGTTTTTACTAAAAACTAATTTATAAGTAGATTTACTTCTGTTTATTCTGTTCTTTAATTTTTTACGGTATGGTATTTTAAATGTCAAAAGTTATGACATTTAAAATAATGCCAAAACATAAACATATATTTTAAAATAAAATAACTAAGGTAGTCTTCACAATAACATGTATTTTTGAATGTATAATTCAACCTAATTATTAGCAATGTCATAATCTTCTGTATGTATATAACATTTTTTTAAAAATAGCAATTTGCTTTGTCCATTTCATTTCCTGCAAATACCATTATATGACAAAACATACTTTTTTTTGGCAAAACACAAAGTCTACATACAATGTAGTTGCAACTGCATATATATATATATATATATATATATAAATATATATATATATATATAATATTTTTTCTGTTTTTTTCTTTGCCTTATGTTATTACATATATGAGGCCACAGTGAGATTTCTTCACTTAGATAACTAGACATTTATTTGGAGGCAAATAAAAATCTCTGAGTCTGTTAATGAGATTTACCTTGAAGATTTTCTGATTTAATTGGTGTAATCTGGCCTTGCCATTAGTCTAGCTGGAGGGAAACTATTTCTGTCTGCATTACTTTTCATTATTGCTTCCTTTGAGGAATTCAGTACCTGTAGCTCTGTATAAATGTGTGACAATGCTAAAGAACATAGTACAGAAAGCCATTCAATTTTCATTTGCTAGTTCCCCATCGATATTACCACACAATTGTGTCCTTCCTAACCTACGTAGTTCAAAGAAGATTATTTTAGCTGAAATTTGAAAAGATTACCTTCTGATATGAGGTATAGAAAACATGTGTATTTCTTACTTGTTCATCTAATATCCAAGCATTATTATCATGTCGCAGATCAACTCAATGCTGTAGAAACTTCTTTTGCATTGGTACCTAGACTTATTATTAATTTACTTTTATTTCTAGGTGCAGAGAAAAGGAGACAATCAATTCATATATCACATAAACAATTAAAAACTGTCCTTTATCTGTATGATTTTTGAAAAGATGAAGTGCTAGTACAAAGTGAGCTGTCCTTGAATTATGTTCATTGGTAAGTATTAGACAGGATGATTAATTTTTTACAATCCAAACATTTAGACTGGGACCTTTAAAGCTGTTTCAGCTGCCTACTTATCTTTATTATAGACTAGAAACTGATAGTAGAAATACAACAGTAGTGCATGTATCACATTAACAGCAAATATAGGCTTCATGTAATTACTCAGAGATGGTTGCTGCCAAAGGTGTACTTTCATACCAATGCCATTGTTTTCTTTTTCTCTCCTTTAAGACATATTTTCAGTGTTAATATGTGATTGTAATTAAAAATTAAGTTGCAATATTCTATATTCAAGGGTAATTCTGTGGAACAAAATGTAATTTTATAATGTTTTATTAAATAATAGATGACTTCCTAATTGTTTTAAATCATAGTCATATTTAATATTTTGTGTAAAAAAGACAGACTAATGCTTTCTCCATCCTGAAATAATTCTTATTGGTACAATGACCTATCTAGTATCTACATAAAATAAATGTCTTATTTAGTTCATTTTTGTATTAATTGGAACTGAGTATACATACAGTAAAGAATATACACATTTTTGCCATTTGTAAACTTTATATTCTATAACAAAACTGCCCAATGATGCAGCGCCTTGTATTTGTAATGGCAGCAAAGTATTTTAAAGCTCAAAGACAGAAAACTCAAGTCAAAACAGATAGAGTGTAATATACAAACAAACTTCACTTTTTTTAAGAAAGGAAATCAGTACAGTAGTGAGATGCTACAAAATTTACATAGACTATCAAGTCTAGTAATTGTATAATGTAGTTCCAATATATCTTAATTTCAAGATAAAACTCACTTCAGTGCAGGTATATGTTCCCATTTTTATTACAACTCTAAGGTAAAGCTGATATTTTCCATGATGTCCAACATTATGAATATTTACAATTTTTGTATTAACAAAATACAATGTGGAAGTGCTCAACAGATTTTAAAATACCCTTTGTTTCAGTACTCTCCTGGTAAGTGCTAGGTTGTGAGTTTGATCTCAGTACAAAAAAAATTCTTGAATTATACTTGAAAAATATTATAACTGGATGAATGGAGCCATCCCAGAAACACATGCATATACATAAACACATACATATGTCTGCAACATCTACTAAATTATTCACTACTTTGATGGGGTTCCACTTTCTGAGAAAATTATATCCACATGAAATAACTAAGGAGCATTGAAGCAAATGTAGGACCATCTGTGTTCATTGTGTACAAAAAGAAATTGAAAATTTGAATTGTAAATAAAATAAACAAGGAGACATGGTTTTTCATATATAAGTTTACACATCAAGGATATTTGATCATTATTGCTGACTAAAGATTACTTCCTTGTAATGAGAACCAGCTTAAGTGTTATATTTGTACTTTACACAAATTAAAGTGATTTTTATTTTAGTTTGCCTTATTTAAAATATTCTTACAGAGTTACCCTAACAGAAATATTTCAAATGCTGATTTTAATGAATATATTCTATAACAGCAGCGATTCTTAACTAATGTTTTCAAGTTCACCTCATTTTAATTTCATTTGACTCAAATTTTACTTGCACATTTAACTTTACCTATTAGCAGCACATCACTATCATATTTGCAGTTCCTAAGGTATTATTCCAAAAACAATCTTTGACAATAACTAGCTCATAGACTTTAAAATGCATGAAACAAGCTGACATCATTAGAATGGTATCCATTTCCTATGGAAGAAGGTTGTACTGTAAGCTCTTCAGAAAACATTTTGTTAAATAACATTGACAAAAAATAATTAAATTGATGTTAATTATGTTACTAGTCATGTATATGCATTTTCCCTATTTTGAAATAACATTATAATATAGCATTCATTCTCTTTAATGTCACTAAACTAAAAAATATTTGATTTATGTGGATTTATTTCAAGCAAAGTTGTTTGATATACTGCTTTAGAGGACATATTGCCTTAGAAGAATGTTTACTGTCTGAAAAATTCTTAAAACAATTACAGTTACATTTGGAATATCTGATTGCAAATAAGGAGACAAGATACTTTATTAATTTTAAGAGGAAATTCATATGAAACCTTCTCTGTACATTCCTCAAAATAGTCTAATTCCCACTTGAAGAGCACTTTCAATGATAGTTTAATATTTTTCTGCATTTGCTCCCAATCTGATTCTATTTATGAAAAAATGTATAATTTCTTAGTTTTTGGCTTAATACACATGTTAGACTTCTGTTGGTTATTAAAAATTCTATTTCATGTCCAATTCTATAGTCAGTTTTCATTTTTTGTAGATCTTGCTGAACACTCTCATGAAAAGTGTAAAGAACATCTAGTTTACCACTTTGGTAAACATGAAAATAGTATTACATTCGGTAACTAAGGTCCACGTAGGAGACCCCTTATATGTGAATTCCCATTACATCCATACATCATGCCTATATCATATCCTGAAATTTCTTCAAGATATAACTATCCTTTTATGTCTAACTCCAAATTAATTTGTCCTGTTCTATAGTATCCTCTAATATGTAATTCATATCTGTCATGAGATTTTTGTCATACTAATCATATATTTTATTGTATTTGCCTCTAAGTGTCTTGAAATTGATAAAATTACTAATAACTATGCATAGTATTTCAGAGAATATTTGAAATATTTGGAATCTTAGAAATGATTGGATGAGTAGTAGATTAAAGAGAGAAAATAAGATAAAAAGGCAATTTAAGAAGAGAAAGTAATAATTATGAAGGTAAAATAGAAAAGAAAAAAGGAAGGAAGGAGAAGCTGAGGCAGGAGAGACATATACAAGGGAAGTAGAAGGTATGAAAGCCAAAAAATTGAACCAAGGAAGAAGAAAAGCAAAACAATAATTAAGGGTAAGAAAGAATATTTACATCAGGTGGAATAGTGTAAACATAGCTCCTGTCCTCTCTTCTCCTTAGTTTCTAAAATATAGTAACCCTTTGCATATAACTGCATTGATAAATATATCACACAAATAAATGTGATTTTTAATTATTGTAATTAGCAATAGCCTATAGTAATATTATTTTTGAATGAGCAAGTAATGGGCCTCCAGTGTTGACCTCATTCACCAAAGTCTCTTTGAAAAAAAAATTTATTGAGGATAGAACTCATGACCTCGAGTTAAATAAGTTAATATTATAACAAGTTAAATATTAGGGCAGGGCAAGGGACATGATGAGAGTGTGAAAATGATCAAAAGATGCTGTGTGCATTTTGAATCTGCCAAGATGAAAACCATTTATCTCTGTAACCAGTATACAAACAAAAAGTGAAATACCAAGTTTTAATACATAGAATTTTTTAATAGCAATTAAAAGAAGACCGTTTTTCCTTCTACAACTCAGAAAGTTGAAAATAATGTTTTTTCTTCATAATGACAAAAAGTCAATTGCACTATTACATTTAGGTGTGTCATAACTCATACTTTTCCTGAGATAAGCTCCTTGATGTTGAATTCCATGTCTTGTTTTGGTTCTCAGCCTCATGCTTGAGATTTTCCCTAGATCTTAGCTTGTTTGCTGCTATGATTTGAGCAGGTTTCCTATGCCATGCCTTCCACCATGATGATTCTAACTTGCAGCCAGTGATCATAGAAGGAAACTTCTACCACAGTGATGTAAGTTTTGTGTATAAGTGTTTTATCATAGAAGGAGAAATCTTCCTAGACAGACTCCCTTGCCATTAGTTCAGTCAGTAGAATTTGTCCAATCAAACTTCCTGCAAGATTTTTGTAATTATTGACAAGTTAATTATTCAATTTATGTAGCAAAGAAAAGAGAAGACCCTAAACAATTTTGGAAAGAACAAATTGGAAGGCTTATTCATGAATTCAGCAATAATTTTTATGTGCTATTATCACAATGACAGATATTATTCAATAAAAAAGAAAAATTGAAAATAGATACATACTGATAATACATGGATCAAGGTGATGATATCAAGGCACTTCAAAGCACCAAGAGTCCTTTCAACAAATAATACAGTATGTTAATATCTCTTAGAAAAACAAAAGGAAACCAAGAAAACAAAACAAAAGGATGACAGGGGAAAGGGAGGGAAGAAGAAAGTTTTTTAAAAAATGAATCCTGATACACAAATTCACCACACAAAAAAATTAATCTGAGTAGGATAGTCCAAATGTGTATAGCTACGAATATTCAGTCTCTACAAGAAAAAAGAGGAGATAAATTTTCTGACTTTGTGTTGGGCAAAAATACCTTAGGAAAAAATGCAAAATTATAATTGTTGCAATCTACATACAAAAATCCTGACTTTTTGGTCAATTGCTTTAAATTATTACTTTTTGATTAAAAAGTTATTATTTAACCTATGAAGATAGAAATTATATATTGGGAGAAAATTTTGTCCAAAACTTGTATATGTATTTTAACAGAAAATATACTTTAAAGATGTAGATAGATAGATAGATAGATGCATATATATATATTTGATCATATATACTTTCACAGATTTAAAAGAACATAAAGAAAATATAAAGAATTCTCAATTCATACTGAGAAATTAAAGTGTTTATATAAGGAAATGACAAATATATTCAAACAAAGGATTCATCAAGAAAGATCTATACATTTCTCATAAATTTTAGGTACTAGGCCAAATACATTTATATCATATATAACTAAAACATTAAAATTGCTTAAAGTGTAGACTTAAAAAAGAGCTGACAGAATTAAATACTAACAGAAATAAAAAGTTTGTAAACTCTTATTTGTTGCTGTTATCAGGGCAAAATGACACTGGCTTTTTCGAAACCATTTGGTGTTTTTGATATGTTTGTCCTATATTATAGGTGGCCAAATTAGGCAGAAATTAATTCACAGTCAGGCAGGGTTTGGGCAGTCAAGGAAGTCAGTACAAAAAATAAAGACATCAGAATCATCACTGGAGATGCATCTGACAAAACTAGGCCCCAAGATAAACATGCAACAAACATACTCCTTAGTTCCTCTTATGGGATAAGCAGTAACTTAGAATTATAGTATAATTGCTGTCACAGTCCAGTAAAGTCCTGCCATCAGCCACATAGGTGGGTTACCAGAGCATTCAGTCTCATTCCTTTCCCAAATGCTTTTGTTCTTTCCATGTATCCTTGTTATATGACCTGCTTTTCTATTGGACCAATATTAGCTAACTGGCTATAATTATAGTTTTATTAGTTGATTATAATTTGACCCACTTTGTACTCACCTCATGATTTTGTATCCACCTTGTGATTTTCCTCTATAAAACATTATTGAACAAATGGCCTCAGTAGCAATCCAATTGCAGCAGCCTTCTGTCTCTAAAGAGTTATTGCAGTTCCCCAATAAACTTTTCCTATTCTTAACTTCTTTCTTCCTTTGGATTTCATTCTTTTATTTCAGAAGACATGAACTTGTCTTATTTGACATCTAGAAGTTTGCGACTTATGTTTCCCCTATATTACTGTAGTCTCATTCCTAGATAACTTCTAAGGAAAAATGAAATATATGTTCAGATATGCAAATAGGTACATTTACTGACACAGATAAATTTTTATAATTGCTTTATCAGTTAATCACCAAAAAGCTGAACTAAAAAATGTATTTCAAATGACAAATGTATTTCAAATAGACAAATCAGGAATTAAACAAACGTGGAGATATATATTATATATATGTGTGTGTGTGTATGTGTATCCAGCAAAACACTAACAAATAGTAAAATGAAAGAACTATTTACATATCAAACTAATAGCACAAAACAATCACACGTATTTTAAAGTAAAGGAATGCAGCATAAAAGTGTAGGTAATCACATTTCCTTTTTAAAGACATTGTAAAAATTGCAATAATTGTTGTGGCAGAATATAAAACCATACTTGATTGAAGAATTGGTTGGTGATTATAAATTACCGGCTGATTTCCATGAGGGAATGTTAAAAATTGATTGAAATAAACTTTAATTTGATTATCATGATGGTCATACAACAGTGTATAGTTATCAAGATTGCATAAAAGATAAACCCCAAAAGGCTAATTTTTACAGTATGTAAATTATAACAATTACAATTCAATAAAGGTGATTTATGTTTTAAAAGCCACCAAGTCATGGTTTATAATGTTAACTAATAGTAAATGTAAATGTAAAGACACAAGTTATTTTTCTTGTGTTTATAGTGAAGCTGCACAGAAAAATTCATCTTATATTTATATAACCTGGTATGTATAAAGGGGTAAATTCATGTTTTACAATAAGGATAAGTAATATTCCATAGGTATTAAATCAAGCAACAAAATGGAAATTCAGTCTAGGGGGAGGAAGGAGATCACCAGGTTGTGATATGATTCTGCTGAGGCTCGAAATAAGCATACTTGTGTCTGGTTTGACTGAATAGCATTTAAGTGACATCTACTGGGCATAAGAAAAACAAAAGTCCTGAGCGAGCAGGCAAGATGTTATACAGAACAAGATAGGTTTCATGGATGAGTAATCCAGCACAATTCTGAGGCAACAATTTGAGAGTTCTAAATCTGTAGTGAGTTCTAAGTACGCATGGCACTGTCGCCCTCAGAGATTTATCATGCCAAGCAAAGAATTTAGATTTGTTTCACAGTAATCCTTTCTTGAGTGCCTGCTGACACATATCGTACTTTCAAATATGGCACATTGATGTCTATACTGTTTTCAGAATATTGTCAGTCTTTTCTAAAGTATATTAATAGGTAATCTACTTTGGCATGTTTTGTTATAATCCCAGGACATAAAATAATGCTGACTGCATGTGAGAGAAAATACAGAATCAAAGCTTTTATAATACTTATTATTTTGTACTTGACTACAGCTCTGTCAATAATATGTTAGATATGATGAATAAGCCAAATTAAATACAAAAGTGTATCAGAGTTTCAGTTGTTTCTGATTTTCTACCTAATTTTGTGTTTGTGTAAGCCTCATATATCCTCCACCAACCATATGCACACTCATATATATTTACATTCAATTTAGTCAATCTGGAATGTAATAAAAATAGTAAATTATTGCAAACCAATCACAAATTCATTAAAACACCTTTAAGCATTATTTTTCACTGTATAATACAAAATATATAGCTACATAGCTATAAAGGAAATTATGGAAAAAGTACAATACAAATTCTAGATCATAAGGTTAAGAAGCAGCTCACAAAATATTGAACATGAACTGGCTCAGTTATTTGTAGCTAATGAATCATGTCATTGTAAAAAAAAGTCTTTTTAGATTGCCATTGATTACTTAGAGAACCAATTCACTTACTTCAAAATTGGAAACTAATGCAACTAGCTAGTCTATCTGTATTAAAAACCACTTTAATTAGAGGGAACCAAATATCTACATCTAAGAACGTATTACTCAAGTAGTGTCTATTTTTCATGATATTGTCACATTCTTTGTAAATTATTCTGAAATTAAACATAAACACTACTGTATAATCCTCATTTTAACTTGATTAAATAATCTAGGGAAGAATACACTGCTTTTTCTCCATTGATACTGGTCAAGCTGGAAAAAACACGGACTTTGTGGACTTACTCAAATGACTGAATTGTTAGTTAATTAGAGAATTTCTTAGTCGATTGTATAACAATTTCAAAAATTAATATAAAAAGCAAATCATAAGTAAAATTTTGGAAAATTACTTTTGAACACTCTCCAAATTTATTTTGAATTATTTAGCCTTCATTTTAAAACAAAAATATACCTTTTATTGTTGTGTAATTATTATTGTTCCATAATTCATAGTAGTTAATGACAGATGTTAATGTATTTCAAAATGTAAACATCTAAATAAATGTAAACACCTAAAAGACTGTACAAATTTTCAAGCATGTCCATCCAGTAACTTAGACAGTTTTTAAAATCCATTACCTCTGATGTAACAGCTTAATCTCTGAGTTTCATTGCTTTCTGTTGTAGAAAGTATCTATATTGAATAAGAAGGGTTTATTTTAGCCTTGTGTGTATACTGTTTTTCTTATAACTTTTTTTACCATTCTATTCTGTTTTTACCATAAATAAAATTTATACTTATATAGTAATAGACTGTGATTATTCCATGATCAAAATTGAGTAGAAAATTAAGTCAATTAGGTTTAAGATTCAGGAAATACATAATTTGTTTTTTAGACATTTTTGTGTAGTTTAATATTTGCCACACTAGGCATTACCTGCTTTATCTAATTTTACTTGATTTTATAGACACATGAATATACCTTTACACATAAATATTTACTTAGCTTTAGCTTGATTGAGATATAAATATTCCTCACAGGTTAACAAGGAAATAGTAATTCGTGTTAAGATGGTAAGGAAAGGGTATATGAAAGGAAAATATCAAGATAAGTTCTATCAGAATTTATTTTAGCTTCTTCGGTAAAGTATTTTGCATTTATCATGCATGTCTGAGATCCTCAGCCTTGATATCATGGAAGAAAATCTTTGTTTTACAGAGCAGGAAATGTGTTAGAACTGTATTTTCCATTACTTGCCTTTGGAGAAAGTTTACTTATATTTATCATTTATTTCCTATTTCTTTTTCAGAGTAAACATTTGTCTATTTAAAATGCCTTAAAGATAAGTATTTACATTATTTCTGAAATCAGTTTCCAATTTTTTTTCAAATTAAATATTCAAGAACAGTGGCAATATTTGAATGTATAAAATTTAATTTGAGTTGATATGAAATTCCTATTTCTGTAAGTACATTTAAGTGGATACAAAGTTTTTAAACTTAGACTTAAAAACTTAATTTTAAGTATTTGTTGACCAAAAATTGAATTTTGTATTTCATTTTGGAAGTACAATAAATAGTGTTAATACCTAATTTTTTTATCAGTCCACAAATTGAAATTTTACTTTATTTTATTTTTTTAAAGAGAAAAAAAACAGGAAAAAGGTAGAAATATTACAGAATTTCAAGAAAAGAAGATAAATAATAAGAAACCACTAGTTGATACATTACATATTGTTCTTTTAGAAATAGTTATTCAAGTTACAGAATTAAAGCACACAAAGTGGACACTAAAGCAGTGAGAGTGCAAACAGATCTGTTCAAGAATCCAACAAGAACCTAGAAATATGATCATCAATCCCACACATCTAAACATACATGCAACTATATCTTTTATAGCACTTCCTATTTCCTCTTTTTTTACAATAGCAATTATACATTTTTAAAATTTTGAAATTTTACTTTAAATAATAATAAAATTGTTCCTGTCTTGAACCTCATTGCATGGCACTTGTATTGTATTTCAAATATTAGCATTTTGTTTAGATTGTAGCAAACATTTCATGCATGACAAGTTGAAAGTAGTTACATTAAAAATAGCCAGGGGGAGCCCACTGGAGAACCCTTCTGTCTCTCAGAAAGAAACATTTTTTTCTCTCAATAAATATAACTGCTCTTAAAAAAAAAAGATAGCCAGATGTTTCATTCATTGAATTTTATATTATAACATTTGTAATTTTTTTCTTTTTTTTCACACTCTAATATAGATTTATTTTTAACCAATACTTCTCACCAAAATGCAATCCTAAATTTTATCAATTTTTATTTGAAGTACATCAATTAATCTTTGAATTGTTTCAGTTTTTATTAATCCATGCCCTATTTTCCTCATTAACCTGTCCATGATTGTGAAAAATGTTAAAGGGATTAAACGTAGTTACAAGAAAGTAGATACCTTATTTATAAACAGTTGTCAGTTCATGTGTCATATTTTTTCTTTTTTGTATCAATTCAGCATGCGAATGATAATGCATATTGCAGGCCTCTATTTTTCAACTCATTTTTCAGATATTTCACTTTTATTCAGTTTTACAAATCAATTATCTCAAAAGTGATCAATGGCTTCCTGTTCACCAAAGGCAATAAATTATCTTATTTTGTCATCCTTTTAAATTTCCTCTTGGTATTTTGCTAATTTATCATCCCCATTCAACTTTAAATCTTTTCATTTTGTACTTTTGATATTAGATGAGAATTTATTAAATGCATTATTTTTTAATTTATTCCTTAAATTATTTGGTCTCTTTTACCTGTAATTACAATTATATCCCCTAATTTTTTCTTATTTTTGTCTTATGGTCTCACTTATGTCAATTTTAATATATGAGTATGTAAGATTGCTGAATCTATATTAATAGATTGAACATATGACATCTTATGTATAATTTAACTGCATAAAGTGTACTGGATCCTAAGTGTACTGGATCAAATGTATCATACTGGCAAATAAAACTCAATACTTCTCCACAATGAGTTTGTAGAATAATTTTCCTCCTCCAAAATAATTTCCCTGCTGTGATTTCTCAGCTGTTTCTTTTGACATTTCAGACTGGATAATTTAGAACCCCATTGTAACAATCACAAATATCTCCAGTCATTAACAAATGACCCCTGTGAGAAAAAGTAACTTTAATATGAGAACCACTGGAATAGATTTGTAGAAGGAATTTCTTGTCACCCAAAACAAATTTTATTGACCAACAATCTATTGTATTGGAGTGAAAAAATTACTAGATTGTGATTTATTACAAGACAGATATGAGAAAATTCTGGTTAACAATAAAATTTTATTGAGGAAGGCAGTGACAGAAAAAAATGTACCAATGAGTGAAGATTAAAAAAAAAAAGAACTCTGCATTAAACAGTGAAACACTAACATTAAACACATTTCTGGCAGTGAAATAACAATGGGTCAAGAAACTTGTCAATTCTCTAAAATTTGACATAACTCTTTTTTACTTTCTGTAACTTTTAAATGTGGTCAGCATTTTCCTGAAATAGAAATGCTTCCTGAATAGTAGTTAGAGGCAATGTTTGACTCTCCACTTACACATTTTTGATGGAAAACTATTCTCCTGAAGTGATAAATTATTACAAAGGATTTCTTAGAAATAAATTTAATAGAAATAAATTGTAGAAAAGATTTTCATTTTAAATCTTACATAAGAATTGTATACATTCATCCTAGTGGGAAAGATGCATTATGAGTGAACTTGCTGGAATTATTGCAAAGCCCATTAAGATATTTTTAGTTTCAGAAAATTTGAACTGATTCATAACATTTACTTCTGGTGACAGAAGTAAGCAGAAAACTAAAAATGTGAAAGGAGCACAGGACTATATAGGCACTTGCGCAATGACCACAGTTTGAGAAGACGATCCTCATTAAACTATAAAATGCAGGGAAAAATATATTCTTTCACTCAGTTCAATTTCTAAGCTACTAGAGATATCTTTTCCTGTTTCTGCTCCCTGCTGTGGCTGCACTGTTATAAACTGGCATAATGTGATTTCAGAGGTAAAATAGTACATTTTTGCTATATGCAAACAGTTAAGTTCATATTTATGTCACACTTTTAACCTAAAAAGACAATGTACACCTTTGAGAGTATAAGGTTGTTTTTAAATTTTAAAATATTTTTCTGAATTATAAATTTTATTCAGTTGATTCTTTATACTGTTAAGGCCAAATTGAAAACAGATTACAATCCATCTTTTTCTAATGAGTGCCCAGGGGTGGGTGGCAGGGAGCTTGTTGAAAGGACTTAAGAATTGCAAGTTCTTTAAGGCATAGATTTATCTATCTGCTAACCTTTTAAAGGTGTAATTCCATTTTCATCCACTTTATGAATTATGAATAATAATGATAGACCAAGTTCTATTAAAGATTTTAGTGGCTCAGTAGGTGAATTGAATTACTACATATAAATTAAAATCCCTATCCATAAAAGATATAATGTTTTGTACTAGTGTGTTTTTAAAATATATGGAAGTTTTTTCTGTTAAAAATATTTTTCCTCTGCAATGTAATACAGTGAAACAAGATTTAGAAGTTCATTACAGTGTTATTTCATTTGTTCATATTGGAGGATTATGTAAAAATTGGACACTAAGAAATATGAAATGCAAAATAATTATTTAATTATTAATTTTGGTTAGCATGTTTATTAATAAGTCACAATTTTCCTGGTTTAAATTTATTTTGAAAGTCTTTTAAATTTCATAAAACCACCCAAAAGAACATTATCTTTGTGACTGAGTAACTCATTTTTACATAATGCCCTAACCTAAACAGCCATAACATCAGACATAGAACAATTCTGAGACAACAAGTCTTATAAATGTGACATGAGAGCTATTATTACTCTAGAAAACTAGCAGGAAACTGCACACTTTTGATGACAGGTGGCAAATTCTAGCTAAGCAGAGGAATTCAATGGAACAAAGAGGGAATCAGGTTCCTAGAACAGAGAAACTGTACTTTCTGGCATAGATAACAGAGCACTAGAAGCTGTGGAAAAAGGGAGGAAGGTTAAGAGAAAACCGTGATGAATTTCCTTGAATCCTTTGTAGAGCACTGCCTGACATATTGGAAAAATGATGCCATGCAATTCTTACTCAAAAGTGACCAATATGGAGTTAAGAAAAGATAAGCCATAGTGAATGTCAGCTGTAAATTTGTTCTGCATCAAGAAAGAACCCATGAGGAGGCAGATTTGTAGTTCCGAAGTCTTTTGACTTGTCAAAACTTGATGTCCAAACTCTGGCTCTCTAGTGTTTTATTGGCAGGGATTGAATCCTCTCTGTTCTATTCTTTTATACGTTCCTGAAACCTGAGTATGATATTATTAAAATAAGTATCTGGTGAAAATTACAATGTTATCTGTCTTTAAGAGCTAAAAAAATGAAATCTATATTATATATTAATTATTTACATACAATAAAAAAAGAAAATCACTATCATAAGTAACAAAATTTTCATAAACTAATACTTTGCACCTAGAAACATTTTATAAAGCTGTGTAAAGGCTAATCAAGATGAGAAATAGACACATATTCATTAACACATACGGTAGCAATATAGGAATGAAAAAGGATGTTACATTAATTCTTAAAAACATTAAAAAGACAAAAAGTTGGTCTGGGTATTTAGCTCAGTGGTATAAGAGCCTGTGTTGCAAGCATGTGGTCAGGAGTTTGATTCCTGGTACAAAAAAAAAAAAAGACAAAAAGAAATTTTTATTATCAAAATTGTGTTATGAGGTTTACCACTGTAATAAACTGTTTAAACAAAGTACTAACAATTAATCCTTACCAAAATCTATTCAAAAAACAACTCCATGTCTAATATTAAGTAAAAAAAAATTTTTTTTGGTACCAGGGATCAAACTCAACCTTGCACTTGCCAGGCAGGCACTTAAGCCACTGAACTAAATCCCCAGCCCCTAAGTCAAATATTTTTATATAGAAAAAAATTTCACAGTTGATTTCTACAAACACAATTTAGAAAAATTATATCAATGCTATACTGTGCAGTTTATTAAAAAATGGAATATGAAGATATTATTACTGGGATTCCAGAAGCTGACATGATAAACTTTGTGAAAACAGGAAATAGAATCTCAAAAATATTCTCAAAAAATGTTATAAAAATGTTAATAAGTCAAATCCACTCATAATTATGAAAATGTGCAATATGTCAGACCACAGCATTAGTAGAATACTGTCATTTGTCACCAAGAGTAATGAAAATTAAAAGCACAATAAGAAAATAATATATACTTACTTCTGTGACTATAATTAAAATTTTTTAAACTATAAAAACAAATATTCACTATATTCCTGAAAAACTCTTTCCCATATATTATTGTTATATTGGTAAAATTAATACAAATTTGTCATCTAGGTTTGGTGGCACAGCTTTGTAATCCCAGCATGCTGGGGACTGAAGCAGGATGATCCATTGCTGTGAGTTGAGGGCCAGCCTGGGCTACACAGTGAGTTTAAGGCCAACCTGAACTGCATAGGGAGACCCTGTGGAAAAAAAAAGAAAGAAAAAGAGATACACACAAAGAGACACAGAGAGAGAGGAAATAATTTGTAAAATAGTTTGGCATTTTTAAAATTAAATATATAGTTAGAATATGACTCAAGCTTTACTAAGTCTAGCCATTCACTTAAGAGAGATGAGAACAAATGGTCATGGGAAAATAATAACAAAATAAAACTTTTTATACAAATTCTTATAACAGGTTTATTTATAGTAGTAGGAAACTAGACACAGACCAATTATATATCAACAGATGAAAGAGTAAGCAAACTCATACATAAACACCATTGTGCATATTACTCAGCTGTTAAAATAATGAGGAAGAGTACAAAACAGGATATTGCAAGAGCATGAGCAAATTTCAAAATCACATTGGGTAGAATGCAAACACAAAAAAATACAGTATATTCTATGATTTCCTTTTCAAAATCGTGTAGAAAAGATCATTCATTGAAATTGTTTAGGGCATAAGAAAGGAAATAAATTTCAAAATGACATGTAAAATCTTTCTGGAATAATAGGATTTTTTCTTTATAGATGTGATTCATAGCTACTTGAGAAAGCACAATTATCAATAATTATTGAACTGTACAATCAGTATTTACCATATGGTACATACTCTATATACATATATTGTTGATATTCATTATATTACATAAGCATTTATAATGTAATAATTATATATAAAACATAACATTTTTGTAGGTATATAAATTTTATATGAATAAAAATGACTTTTAAATGTCTTTTCATATGATATGTATTACTTCCACACACAATTAGGGCAAGACTTCAGGGCAATCTTTTATTCATTTTAAATAAAATATTAACTTTATTATTTGTATAGTTGTCAGCCAAAATTTAGTTCATATTTAAATAAGCAGCATGGTATACTTTATTTTAATGCCAAAATAATAATTTAGATTTAGAATTTCTGATTAATGTAATATGAAAAGCCTGGCTGACACAATATATTCCAGAAACAGTGTAGCAACATACTGTAATTTGTGCTGCATATATCAAATTCCATGAAGTGATATGTTTACTACTATTCAAAAAATCTTTGAAAGCTATAAGTTCAAATTCTCATCTTCTACCAAAATTTAGTGTACATTTATTTATATTCTAATTTGACTTTATAATTATTTTGTGGATTAAATGGTTTATCTTGTATTTTGGTGACAGATGTAAATTTTGTTACCTAGCAAATTTTACAATAAAATTAATTCATTCCTCATTGGTTCAAAATGAATAAGAAACACAAAATATATTTTCTTTTACCTTTGTGTGTCTAAAAGTATTATACATCTATATTTAATATTTTAATTTGGTTTTTCCATTTTAAACAAAAAATCAAGAATTTTTGGAAAAATGTAATAGTTTTATTAATATATAAATATTATTAAATGTAATATTTATTGAGACCATTTTACTAATCAAGCAATTCATTAAATATGCATATAAACCATGTATTAATAATTCTAGAAAAGTTTTCATTCTGAACGCATTTTACTTTTTTTCTCATTCTGCCTAAACTCACTTTTATTTATTTTAACTTTGTTACATTTCTAGACATCTTCAAACATCAAACACCCAGATACTGATATAGAATTAGTGACATATTACACTTAACATGTACTTCTAATCCAATCTAAACAAAAAAACCCAATTTATTTATAGAAAACTTAATCTGCAATTGAAAATTTTAAACCATATTCAAATATGTATAAGAAAGGAATGTTTTTAAAAATAGACATACAAATCTATGAGTTATTTTGTTACAACTAATTTGAGATGCTTGCCAAAGTTTATTTGTTGAAGGTATGGTTTCCACTGAAGCCATGTTTCTTTTTATTATTATTTTATTTTACAGAGAATAAAACAAAAGAGGACAAAAAAAGCAGATCAGAACAGAACAATGTAAGCAACACAGTACTTCACAACAAGACAACCAGATATTAACAGTAGCTACCATAATGTCTCTTTCTTTGAAATAGTTGAGCATAGCTTCACACACAACAATATCAAACATAACAAAATAGAATAAAATCATTCAAGAGAATGAAAGTAATTACAAGGCATTCTGAAATAAATAACAGAAAGTGAACAATGGTTACTATAATATCTTATTTTCCATTAAAAATTTGTTTATACTATCAAACATATTAAAATCCAGTAAAACACAACATTATAGAACCAATGGTAATAGAAGAACAAAAGCATGTTAGGACTTCAAAGCAAAATGATGTTAAATCAGCAATGGTTGCCATATTATCTTGCTTTCTTCAAAGTAGCTGTTCAAACCATCACACATAATAAGTTCAAACAAAACAGAATAAAACCATTCCAACTAATGAATGAAAACATTATAAAGTGAAGCCATGTTTCAAGGTGAGATTTTTGGGAAATTATTGTGGTGTGAGGATTTATACACTGATTACTTACATAATTGGATATGCTATTGGAAAGCATTAAAAATTTAGGTGGGACTCAATTAAGAAAGCGTGCTCTAGGGGATTTTTGTTTAGGAACCATCTCTTTTTCTGGTCTCCTCCACATCAAGTCACAGTGTGGAAAATAACTGCTTTACAAACAGTTTTCCTGCCATATGCACAGTAATGGAGTCAGTCAACTACAGACTGAGACCATTAGGAAAGCTAATCCTTTCATTTAGTTGTTAATTTTAGATATTTTTGTCAGAGTAATCAAAAGCCAAAAAGTAAAGCAACCATTGTCCCATTCCTTTATTCACAGTCAAGTTAACAGATATATAATATGTCCAATTTGGGTTATCAAAGAAGGTTTAGAATCAAGATGACTCTAAAAAATGGAAGTTCACAAATTATGTACTAATTTTTAATTTGTATTGATTTTACATTTGAATCTTAAAACAAATTAAATTTTTACTCAATTTTATATATTTGTAAATACAACCATATATTCATATGTATGCATATTTATATATAAAAGTGTCAAAAACATATTTATATAATTTACTATGAATTAGAAAAGAGCATAATGATTTACATTTGCATGTGAAATACATTAAAACAAAATTAAATTATAGAATCATGTAACCATTATTTGGAAATAAAGAAATTTTAAAAAAAGAAAAATTGACACCAGATACAAAACTAAAATTATTTTTGATTATCTAATCTCGGCCTAGTGTTAAATGGGTGCATTTATATGATTCAGTCTAGAAAAGACCAGCATATTAACATCTTATGTGATCCTAACTGCAGTATCAAAATAGCAACAGAAAATGTATGCTATTGATATAATTGGGTGAATTTACATGGGTTATAGTCTACTAGTTTCTTTACCTAAAATATACATAACATTTTTGTATTTTGACATTACTGTGGATTAAGTCCATTAGTGGCCATGGCACAGTTATATGCATTTTATTGTTAATTATATGTACATTATACCCCTACAAAGTTACTATTCAGAGTTTATGGCTTTAGGTGTTTGGCTTTTTTCATCGAAACCTAACTGTTGTAGACAGCATATGGTTGGATGTTGTTTCTTGATCCATTCTGCCAGTCTGTTTCTTTAAATTGGTGAATTGAGGCCATTAACATTAATGGTTATAACTGTCATATATTGGTTTATTGTTGACATGTTATCTTTCTGATGTTGTATCTTAGCTTTCCATTCTGTTTAATTGTCTGTCTTGCTTAGTGGTTTTATCCTATGTGTATCTAGAATGTCTTTCAGTATTCTTTGTAGGTTTGGTTTGATCATGAAGTTTCTTCAGCTGTTCTTTGTCATGGAAGTATATTATTTCTCCATCCATTTTGAAGGACAGTTTTACAGGGTACATCAGTCTGGGTTGTAAGTCGTTTTCCTTTAGGATCTGAAAAACTTCACTCCACGTTCTTCTTGACTTCATTGTTTGTGTTGAGAAGTCTGCTGTGATTCTGATATGTTTTCCTTTATAGGTGACCTGTCTTTTCTCTCTAACAGCTTTTAATATTCTGTTCTTATGTTGGATTTCTGGGATAGTGATTATTATTTGTCTGGGTATAGTTTTGTTTTGGTTATGGCTATTTGGAGTTCTATATGCCTCACTAATCCATATGTCAGTTTCCATACTCATGTTTGGGAAGTTTTCAGCTATTACTTCTAATAAATAGCCTCTTGATATCATTTGTGTTTTCCTCTTCTTTTTCTTTGATCCCTATTAATCTTATATTGTTTTTCTTTGCATGATCTTGCAGCTGTTGAATTATTATTTCCTGATTTCTTGTTATTGCTAGAAGATCTTTCCTTTCCTGTTCACTAGCTGCAATCTTATCTTCGAGATCTGAGATTATATCTTCACTTTCATTGAGGTGGTTTTTGCAACTTTCATTAGAGTTTTTGATTTCCTGTATATCTCTTTGAATTTGCTTAATGCATTAACTGCATTAATCTACTTAAACTGTTCATTCATTTTGCTTTGTTCCTCTAATTGTTTAGCTGGTCTTTGTTAGATGCATTCAGTATTTCTTTCACTACTTCTATCATTTCTTCTTTTACCTGGGAGAATATTTATGATTTGAGTTCCCTCATAGCTTCCTGTACTTGCTTCTTTATTTCAGTTGATATCATTTCAGGCATTTCAGGTGTATATGTAGTATTTTATTCTATGTACATGGCTCCTAGGTTTTCTTGGGATGGGCTGGAGGTTTGAGATTGCATTTTGGTCTTTTGTTTTGTCATTTTCCTATATTTCTGTGTTTCTAGTGATTTTCCAAAGCTTTCCCTCATGGCATGGCACCAGTTTGGCTCCCCCTTCAGTGGGCCTGGCTCTCCTGGTTGAATGAAGGTCACTGGTCGCATTCCACTCAAGCCCATGGAACCTCTGGAGCCTAGTCCAATGACCCAAGGGGACTGGTCAGACACCCAGCTGCCTGGATCGATGGTCCAAACCCTTCTGGGTCTGCCCTAGTGATCTGCAAAATGAAACTCATAGACTGAAACTCAAAGGGTGGAAAACAATACTCCATGCAACAGGAACTCAAAAAAAAGCAGGGGTAGCTATTCTGTTTGAAGACCATGTGACCTTCAAACCAAGAATGGTCTGAAGAGATAAAGAAGGTCACTACATACTAGTTAGGGGAAAACTGCAAGAGGAAGAGATAACAATCTTAAATATATATGCACCAAATTCCAGAGCACCCAACTATGCAAAGCAAGTATTAACAGAAATGAAAAATCAAATAGGCAATAACACAATTATAACAGAGAACCTTAACACACCATTGACACAAAAGGATAGATCAACTAGACAGAAAATCAGCAAAGAAATAACAGAACTGAATCACACCTGTGAACAAATGGATTTCATAAACGTATACAGTGTTCCATCCAACAACATCAGGGTATACATTCTTCTCACCAGTACATGGGACATTCTCTAAAATAAACCATATACTAACCCACAGAACATATTTAAGTAAACGCAAAAGAATTGAAATGATCCCATGCATGTTATCGGATCATAGAGCCATGAAACTGAAAATTAATGATAAAAGTAACTGAAAAAACCACACAAACACATGGAAATTAAATAATACACTGTTGAGCAATCAGTGGGTCACAGAGGAAATTAAGAAATTAAACAATATCTATAAGCAAATGAAAATCAAATACAACTTACAGGAACCTGTGGGATGCAATGAAAGTGGTCCTCAGAGGCAAGTTTATTGCACTGAGTTCCCATATTAGGAAAACAGAATGAACACAAATAAGCAACCTGATATTACACCTGAAGTATCTAGAAAAAAAAGAGCAAGCCAAGCCCAAAGCCAAAAGAAGGGAGGAAATTATAAAGATCAGAGCAGAAATTAATGCAATAGAGACTAAGAAAACAATTCAAAGAATCAACGAATCAAATAGTTGGTTCTTTGAAAGAATAAATAAAATTGACAAGCCCTTAGCCAACCTAATTAAAAAAAAGAAAGAAAAGACTCAAATTCATGCAATGCAGAATGAAAAAGGAGAGATCACTACTGACCCTGTTGAAATACAGAAGATCACCAACAACTATTTCAAAAACCTCTACTCTCATAGGTTTGATAACACAGAAGAAATGGACAGATTCCTAGAAACATACGAACCACCAAAGTTGGATCAAGAAGATGTAAAACTGCTGAATAACAGAATTTTTATGATTGAAATTGAAAATATAATCAAATCTCTACCAACAAAGAAGAGCCCAGGCCCAGATGGATTCACTGCGGAATTCTACCAGAAATACAAAGAAGACTTAATGCCAACACTCCTCAAATTCTTCAATGAAATTGAAAGTGAAGCAATTCTTCCTAAGTCATTCCTGGAAGCCAATATCACTCTAGTACCAAAACCTGAGAAAGACCCAACTACAAAAGAGAACTACAGGCCAATCTCCCTAATGGACATAGATGCAAAAATTCTCAATAAAATATTGGCAAACAGGATGCAGTAAATCATCCTGTTTATACACTAAGAAGAGTATACACTATGACCAAGGGGGATTCATCCCAGGCATGCAGGGATGGTTCAAAATATGTAAATCAATAAATGTAATCCACCATATCAATAGAGCCAAAAGCAAGAATCACATGATCATTTCTACAGATGCAGAAAATGCTTTTGATAAGATCCAACACCCATTCATGATAAGAACCTTACAGAGAATTGGAATGGATGGTCTTTACCTCAATATTATAAAGGCCATCAATGACAAACCAACAGCCAGTGTCATATTAAATGGCCAAAAACTGAAAGCCTTTACCTTGAAATCAGGCACAAGATAAGGATGCCCATTATCACTGCTCCTATTCAATGTAGTACTGGAAATACTAGCCAGAGCAATTAGACAAGAGAAATAAAAGGAGTAAAGATAGGAAAAGAAGAAGTTAAATTATCATTATTTTCAGATGACATGATACTCTACATAGAAGACCCCCAAACCTCCATTGAAAGTCTCCTAGATATAATAAATAACTTCAGCAATATAGCTGGATACAAGCTCATTACTCAAAAATCAATACCATTCTTATACACTAACAACAAAATCACCAAGAGAGAAATAAGAAGCCACACCCTTCACACTAGCATCCAAAAAAATGAAATACTTAGGAATTAATCTAATGAAAGATGTAAAAGAGTTGTACAGGGAAAATTATAATACCCTGAAAAAAGAAATCGAAGACGACCTCAGAAAATGGAAAGATATCCATTGTTCATGGATAGGAAGACTAAATTGCAAAAATGGCCATTCTCCCAAAATTGTTATACACATTCATTGCAATCCCAATGAAAATACCACTAGCATACCTCATAGATCTAGATAAATCACTCCTAAAATTCATCTGGAACCTGAAGAGACCTAGAATAGCAAAGGCAATTCTCAGAAGCAAAGCCAAGGCAAGAGGCATCACAATCTCTGACTTGAAGTTATGCTGCAAAGCTACTGTAATAAAATCAACATGGTATTGGAATAAAAACAGACCTGAAATCAATGCACTAGACTAGAAGATACAACTACAAACACACTCAACCACTTTATCTTTGATAAAGGGGCCAAGCATGTTCACTGGAAGAATGACAGTCTCTTTAATAAATGGTGCTGGAAAAATTGGCTATCCATATGCCGAAAACTAAAATTAGACCCATGCCTATCACCATGTACTAAAGTAAAATCCAAATGGATCAAAGATCTAAATATTAAAACAGAAACACTAAATTGGTTGGAAGACAAAGTAGGTAAAAATCTTGAAGCCATAGGGATAGATAGAGAATTCATGAACAAGAACCAAACTGCATGGGAAATACTTCCCAGAATCAATAACTGGGATCACATCTTATTAAAGAGTTTCTGCATGTCCAAAGAAATCTCCAGCAGAGTGAAAAGAAAAACGTACAAACTGGGAAAAAAATCTTAGTAAACTGTCCCTCAGACAAAGGACTTCTGTCTAAAACTTATAAAGAATTTTAAAAAATCAGACTCCTGAAATTCAAAGACTCAATCCAAAAATGGGCATCCGAGATGAACACAGTTCTCAGATGAAGAAATATGAATGGCAAATAAATACATGAAAAAATGTTCATCATCATTGGTCATTAGAGAAATGCAAATTAAAACCACACTGAGATAACATCTCACTCCAGAAAAAATGTCCAGGATCAACAAAACTACCAACAACAAATGCTGGAGAGGCTGTGGGGAAAAAGGAACTCTTCTGCACTATTGGTGGGAGTGTAGACTGGTGCAACTACTGTGGAGGTCAGTCTGGAGATTCCTCAAAAATCTGGGGTTGGAGGTCCCATTTGACTCTGCTATTCCACTCTTAGGCATATTCCCAGAAGATCTGAAAACATTTTACCATATGCGCACCCATGTTTTATAGTGGCACAATTTGTAATAGCCAGATCTTGGAAACAACCCAAGTGCCCATCAACCAAGGAATGGACAAAAATATTGTGCTACTTTTATACAATGGAATACTACTCAGCTATAAAGAATGATCACATTGAGATATTTATAAATAAATGGATGCATCTTGAATCTATACTCATAAGTGAAATATATCAAACTCACATGTATAAATACCTTATAGTCTTCCTAGAGAAAGAAATAGTAAGAGTACAGAAGATTTTATGGAAATCATGGTTCACCATTATACTGCTTTGACGTCTTATGTCTTCATTCATTGGTTGGAATGGTTTTATTCTGTTTTGTTTGATCTTATTATATGTGATCATATGAATAGTTACTTTGAAGAAAAGACAATATGGCAGCCAGTGTTGATTTAATATCATCTTGCTCTGAAGTCCTATCATGCTTTTGTTTTTCTATTACCATTGGTTCTATCACATTGTTTCTTATTGGATTTTAATATGTATGATAGTAAAAACAAAATTTTTATGGAAAATGAGATAATATAGCAGCCATTGTTCATATTTGGTTATTTGGTTCAGAATGCCTTGGAATAATTCCATTCTCTTAAGTTGTTTTATTCTACTTTGTTATGTTTCACATTATTGTGTGTAAAGCTAAGCTCAACAATTTCAAAGAAAGAGTCATTATGATAGCTACTGTTAATATCCAATTGTCTTGTTCTGAATTGCAGTGTTACTTGCATTGTTCTGTTCTGATCTGCTTAGATCTGTTCTCTTTTGTTTTATTCTCTTTAAAATAAAATAAAAAAATCTGAGGGAATCTCCAAAGTTTCATGCAAACCACAAATATTACCTGCAATATTTATTTATTTGGATGAAAAGTCTGCACACAGTCAATCTGAGAGTGTTATTCAGTTCTACTTGCTGCTGATTTGTTGCTGCCCTGTCACTCAGCTCTGGCACATGCACCAGCATCCTCACATCATAATAGGTTGCTGTACCCTGAGTTGCTATCTCCACTGTTCTCTGTTTTGTTCTCAAATTCCTGAGATCCCTACGATGTAGCTGTAATGTCCTGCATCTCCTAAGGTTTTATTAATTCAATATTTTATTAAGTTTCATAGCACATTTGGGGTTAAAACTATAAAAATAGTCTTGCAGGCATTTTTTGACCATATCTGAAATTCATGGTTTTTCAAAATTTGCAGGCGATCTAGGACTGGAATCTCTGTGTATTTCATGGGCCCATGTGCAGTTGAAAAGATTTGGAACATAGAGAAAACTGTAACTTCCTGGTCCATTTCCCATTTTTATATTAGATATGATAGCCATGGATATATGAATATTCACAGAAAACTAAAGTAGAGTATATGTGAATATTCACAGAAAACTCAAGTAGAGTATCTGGAAAATCATCTCAGTGTCCAATCACTAGGTAACAGAGAATGAATATATATGAATGTACATGAATAAATATGAATATATATATTTCTTGAATCTTAGTTCATTTAGGAGTATTAAATGAATTGCCATAAAATTAAATTAGTGTTAATTGTCTGCATGTATGCTAACTGATAAAGTTTTTGGTCCCAGAAAAAAATCAGTAAGTGTAAAAGAATCTAAAAATAAGGAATTTATAATTGAGATTAATGACAATAATGAAATCATTAGCTTTAGAAAACTGGTTTATAACATCACATGCAACAACCATCATAGCAATAGGAAAAGGAAGAATAATTCAAAATAGTTCTTTCTGCTGTAGAAAACAAATCTGTACCTAAGTAGCTCTTCATGAATTGAAATTATTTCTTTCATTTTAGGTGATTAATTTTAGGTCTTTTTGTTTACTGCCAGACTTACTAGAAGAATCTGAATCTTTAAGAGAGCATAAACACTGAATTATTATGAATTTTATATGCACATTTTGGTACATGTGTATTCAACTATTGTGCCTAATCTTTTAACATCTGTTGCCTGACAGAGAGTTATTTAATTTAGTTTTCAGTTCACTACATATTCAATAAGCCTTCACATGGAAGTTAAATTTGCTGAGCAATGCAATCTTTTTTACAGGAATCAGTATTTTACTGCAGAATATTATTGTGACATTAAAGATCCTCTAAATATTTTATATCTCCTCAGATAAAGTTTTATTGGTTACAAATAAGTACACATAATTTAGCAGGTGTGATTGCATAAATGAAAAGATAATGCAAAATTTAAATCTAAGTCATACTGGATATGCATATCACACAATAATTTGATGCATTATAATGTAAAATCTCTAGGACTATACATATTTAATACATGTCCATGTATACTTTATGTGTTAGTATTTGATATTTTTATGTATGTTAAATTAAAATTAACAATTTTACAAAAGTGAATTTTGTGGAGATGAAAATAAAATGAAACATTACAGATTATTTTTTCAAATAATTGAAAATGTTTTTTTAAAAATAAATGTTTCAAAAAATAATTATAAATAATTGAACTACCTTGGTGCAGTTATAGTACACATGAAGTAATCAGCAAGATTGCATATTACAAAAACAAGATTGAACAAAAAAGGGTGAAGTTTTTCCTGTGTGATTTACTTCTGTGTAAACATAAATAGCAACAGTAAGGATTGTAAAGATGAATCAGTCTTTTACTTCTCATGTATATGCAATATAATGGGACCTTGGTCATTTTATATTGATGTGTATATTTATATTTTTAAAGTAGCTCAAGGATATCTTCTTCATAGCAAGAACTTAATTGAGGGAGTGCTGGATGTTTTACATTCTAACAGCTAATATACACACATATTGGGATAGATATATGATTTTAGATCTAAAATAATTTTTTATTTAAATCGATTTAATGTATATTTCTGAGGAGTAGATTTTAGACATTCATGTTTTTAATCATTTTCTTACTTTTTTGTGTTTCTTCTAAATTGTAGATTACATGGAGTGGAAAGAAATGGAGGTAAGTAAGAGTATAAATTAGTTATTGTATTGTAGTACAAAAGGCTTAGAAAAACTTGGAGTGTGGTATTATTGAAGATATTCTTATCTGTATAATACTGAAACTCAGTATTTGCATATCAGTAGATATGCAAAAATCACATGAAACCTAAATGTAGGCAATATTCTTGGATGTTTATTTCAGGTATTAAATTCTTTTAAATTGAATGTATTGAAACAAATTTTTCATTATATTTTTCCTGCCTCCCTGATTATTTTATGATTGCACAGGGCAGGATCTCTGACGTTATTCAATCCACCCAAGTCTTAATACCTTTGGAAGCACAGAGGGTTCAGGTGGTTTTTAAGATGAAATATTTTGGAGATCAGTTAATAGAGCTTGCTATGCATAAGCAAATGCAACACTGAATGTGCAATAAAAGTACAGTGCAAAATCTGGATCATGTTTCAAATATGTTTGTATTTAATAAGATGAGAGAAGATACTGAATATACTTTTTTTTCTTATGTTAATTTTATTAAAATCTCTGTCTTTTTGTCCTTTCTGTGTTAGTGGTATCTAGTATAAGATCAGTATAAGGCTTTTTTTCTCTGGGAAAATCACACTCTTCCACAACTTGTTTAGTTTTCAAAAATAATTTCGAGTAATGAACTTAAAGTAGAAATAAAAAACAATTTTTACTTCTAAGTTAAACCAGTTGATGGTGGTGCAAAATATTCTGGTACTCTCTTTGACACTGTGTTTTGAAGCATCTGTTGATATTAATGTCATAAGATCAAAGAAGTGTGTCTGAGCTGCTACATAGAGAACAGATTATATAGAGCTTTTTTCATTTTGAGGGGAAATGTTCCTTAGTTGTGAAATAAGTTTTCTTCTGTTTAGTCAGAGATTTTTGGTGTTGCGTTAATACAGTACAACCAAGCTTATCCTGATGGTGGTATCAGTCAACATTTCATAATATCTACTTTAAAGAAAATCAGACAGTTTAAATTAAAACACTTGGCTCAGTAAGTCACAGCCCGGTATAATTGCCTGGCAACCTCATGCCTCTTCATTTGTGTACCCAGGTGAGTGCCCAACTCTGCAGCTTTCCACCACACACAACCACAGCCATTCCAATAATGCAGTATTTTGCATAGCCTCCCTAGGTTTTATCACAATTTTCTTTCCTGTTGTCCTGATCTGAAGGTGTGCACAAACTTTGTGAAGTGAATGAAAATTATTGGAGAACCTCTTGCTCTGTCATGAGGTCTAAAGGGCCCAAACTGGACTCCAACAGTACATGGTTTTTTTTCAAACTGATGGAGAGAGAAAATTTCATGAGCAGGAAATACCACAATGATTCGGGTGTTCTCAGCCTATAGAGGGCTTGGTCTCTAAGCCTTTAAGCTCTCCACACAGTCTCTCCAGGGCTCTTGCCTACATGGTGGGATTGGTTGTCCCTCAAAGGCAGGCAGCACTGGAGAAGTTCCTACAAGAAGGAGAACCCCTGCACACCATGAATATTTGGGGTACCTGCTTCATCTTCCCTGCTTCCTTTTGGTTCACATTGGCCAGAACCCAATTTAGAGGAGGAGGTCAGCAGGTGTGCCAGCATAACCTTGGGAACACTAGACATGAGGTCCTGTCTCAGTACATAAGCCAGCAACATCCTAGAGAGCCATGATCAGCAGGGTTTCCCAAAATCCAAATTTAACCAGATGGAAGAGAAAACCTCAGAAACGGGGTCCAAATCCCCAGTCCCCTCAATGCCCGAGGTATTCCTTCCTGGCATGAAATATTTAGTCTCTACAACTCATGAAAAAAATCCTTATTTCCTATGCCCAAATATTCTTAGAAGAGTCGTGAAATGACACAACGGATCAATCAGCAGAGTGTGTGGGTCAGGCTTTAGCAATATGCCCCTTTCTTTGTATTGTATCCCTTGCCCAGGGCTCTCCATTAAATACAAGGCCCAGAGGGTGTGGCTGCACTTCCTAGGGTGTGTCACCAGATGATTACAGCCCAGGTGTACAAGGCCCAAGGACACTTGGGTCATGTAGACAAAAATAAAGAAAAAAAAATTAAACACTTTTTTAGTTGGCAGAGTTTTTAAGATACAAAAATAATTTTAATGCATTATATTTGTAAAAGAGTCCTGAAAAACTTCACATAGTTATATTTTTAGAAAGACCAAAAACTATAGAAAAATCTCCTATTGTTGATGTTCTAATAATCATTTATACACTACATTGGATAGTGAAGGTAAAATTTAAATGAGAAAATCAATTAAGACAAACTCATCTGTATAGAAATAAATATCTGATAAAATATAATCTATTATGTACAACTGCATAAGTTCATTTTAATACAAGAATAAGAAAATACTATGATATAACTTTAAGTAAAACTATGTTATAAAGCAAAAATAGTGCCAGGATTCTGGGTGCATATTTGTAGATCTAGCAGAGGCTGAGTCAGGAAGATCTCAAGTTTGAGCATAAACTGTAAATTTATCAAGTTAGCTAGACTATTTAACAAAATTTTTAAAAAGTTAAAAATGACTGGAGATACAGCTTAGTGTTAAGGCTATGTGTTTAATCCTTGGTACAATCAAAATAAAATAAAACACCATAACATAAAATAAAATAGCAAAAATATATTTCTATATATTTATTACATGAACATAGGAGGGTAAAAGATATAAGGAATTGTGAAAAATAAAAATCACTTAGATTGAACAGGAAATATCTAAATAATACTTTACCAAATGGAGTTTTTACAGTGCCTAAGTAATGTACAATTGATTCATGTATGCTTAATAAATAAGTGAATTCAAAATGTAGTGAAAAAAATCTGTCAAATTGTTCTGCAAAGCCTGTATTATGGTCAAGAATGGGAAAGATATTGTTACTAAGTGCATTTAGAGTACCTTATTCCTCTCTTTTGAAAAGCCTATTTAAAATGCATTTTGTTATTTAGGACTAAATGAAATTATGCATTTTTGCATGGGAATTTTATTTTTATTGTTTTTTTGTAATACATAATACTTATGCTCTTTTTTGGGGGAGGGGGTGGTACCGGGGATCGAACTCACAACCTTGGGCTTCCAGGCAGGCACTTACACTCTTTTTGGAGAATTAAAATAGATACTAATCATATCTTGACCATTTTTAACATCCTTTATGCTTACCTATACATTCTTTTTCCCTTCCCTTGATCCCTTCGCTATCTCTAGTCTATCTCTTTTTACTACCATCACTTCCTCTACTTTTTTCAACTCATTTATGTTTTAGTTTTCTCCTAAAACAGAAACCATGTGATACCTAATATTCAGTGTGTGACTTATTTCACTAGATTTTAGAGTCTCAAGATTCAAACATGTTTACAGACTACTTTCTTAAATTGTTTCTTTAAAGTTTGTTTAATAGGCATCTTGCATTTTAATTATATCACAGTCTGTATTGTTTCTGCATTCCTTAAAGGTAAATTTACTGATGAATATTCTCCACCATATCTAGCACAGAGTTTTACAAGAATAGAGCTTAATAAATTATGATAGGTTAGGTAATTGATTTTTGTTTTACAAATGTCTTCGAGCCCCTTATAAGTATATTCCCTCTAACATTTAAATGAACTTTTCCCCAAATTAAAGGTTCCTAGAGTGCACAAATACTTCCTTAAATTGTCTTTATGAATCCTAGTTTATGTTTAACTGCATTGACACAATAAAGCTATGAAGCTATGAAATGCTATGTGTTATATGTTTATACACATTTAACTTTATCCACTATTTACACTATTTACAATTTCTTTAATTATTCAAAACATATAACAGTGTGAACTTTATAAATGAATTTTATTTAATAGGTGGGTTACTTATTTATTACATCATCTGCCCCCAGAGACATATTATGGAAATTTCCTTTTATAAAGCAAAAATAAGAAATTTTAATGTGAGTAACACACACAGTAAAGACTGTCAAAGAGCTTAATCAGAAACATGTCATTCATTACCTGAAGACGTAAGGTTTCAGAAAACTAAAATGATCTAATCTGGGGAAATGATTTGAACATAGCAAAATGTTGAAAAATAATAACACAAATGTATCTCTTCAACTAAAGCAAGAAGGAAAAGCTTCAGGAATATAAACAAGACATAAATGAGTTTGATATGCTGAATTTTCTGTTTTACTATAGTAGAGTTTTCAGTAAGTGTAAAATAAAAGATTATTATTTAATTATTTTTGCTTAGCACCCTATGGAGTCAACAGGCTGAGAATTATTATATTTCAGAGAGCATTTATGAGAGGTGTGTGCCTATAGAAAGCATAAAGAGAAACCCAGGTGAAAGAATCACAATAGTGATTTTTATAATTATAAGTATAAGCAGCATGTTTCTTTGAAATCCCATTATATTCATGAATATAAACTGAAAAAAGTTTTTGCTAAGTGTGTCATTCAGGGTTTTACTACAAAAAAAGTTATAAAACACACAAATGTGTAAGGAATTACAACATTGGTTTATGATGGTGGACAACAGAGTTGGATGAGGGAGCATGTAGAGAGAGGGTCTCTGCACACTGGGGATAGAAGGAGTCTGCCCAAGGGCTGGAGTTCACCACAGTGTTCTGTACAAATCCATATAAGGAGGCTGACAGGTCTGTGACAGAAGGTTTAAGACTCTACCCAAACAGTTTGTGCTAGATGTCAAACATTGATGTCCAATCTGAACACAAAGACTAGAGTGCCTCAAAGAGCAGAAGTGAGCCTTCCTTCCTTATTTCCCTTTTATAACATCTAGGCAGACAAGATGCTCTAGGGTGGGTCCTCTACATCCTATGATGTAGAATTGCTGAGTCAACTTGCTTAAGTTTCTAAACTTCTCAAGTTGACACAATCAATCAACCATTACACCAAGTTAGCCAAATATCAAATATAAAATAATATAGATATCTTAAAAATTATTGAACTTAAATAGTCATTTTTATTTGGCACAAGTTATTTTGTCTTTTTTTTTCTTCTGTACCAGGATTTGAAATTGGGGCCTTGCACTTGCCAGGCCGGTGCTTGTGTTGCTGAGCTATGTCTCTGGCCACTTTGTCTTTTTTATCCTGCAATTCAAATATATCTAAAAAAATAAGCCAATTTATATAAACATATGATGTGTATTCAAAATTCAAAAATACATCAAAATCAACTACATTAATTATAAAATTACCTATTATTGAATTTTACTTTGAAATATGAATGTTAATTATTTTTCATAATGTATATGAATTTTTTATTAATATCTTTATGTAATTTTACTGAGTAGTAAATATTAACACATTGACCATGATGAATAATTTGAATCACAAACTTTCTAATTTCTAATTAATTTCTTTTGTATATTTTGATGTACATTTTTAACAGCTTGAACTTGTTTTCTGCTTTTTAAAAAATTATTTTATATTTTCCTATTATCTATTTTTGGGCTCAAAAGTTATTTTCACTTTCTATTCATTACTTCTATCATTTTTAAGGTAATTTCTAACATTTCATATTTTACTCAGAGAATATAGGCTTAATGCCATTGATTTTTGAAAATTTTTCTTTAAATCTAATGCATTTTTTATATCATGATTTTAAAGTATATAGGGAGATAAACTTGTGTTGTTTAAATGTTTGGTTAATCTACTCATTATTTTGTTACTTCATTCATTCTTTGTGTTAGTGTCTGACATATCCTAACTCCTATCACTTTTGATAACTCTAATTTCCTCATTTTTTGTGAATAATTTAATCCATTTATAGGCTTGTTAGGATTATGATTTTTGAAATGGATACACATTCTATTGCACTGTCAATTTAACCAGGACATAAAGCATACATGCAACATTTTGGCCATTAAAATATTTTGCATTTTCTGATATATCATAAGCTTTTCCTAACATCTGTGACACATTTGTGTGTGTGTATTTAAGTTATCTTTGTTGCCAATGTTAGAAAACATACAAATGAATGTCATTTTATCAAATTAGCAGGTCTTTGAATTTTAATTTGTGCATTTAACATATTTATGGTATATATAACAAACCATTACCTAGCTTTTTGAATCATATTATGCCTATTTTCTACTTATCTGTTTGTGTTGGTAGTGGTAGAGAGCAAATCCAGGGCCTCACATATGCCAGATGATACTCCTGCCACTAAGCTGCATCCTCAGCCTTGTATCTTTAATGTGTAAATTTTTTTGCACTTATATTTTTAATTTGTAAAATTCTTTTTGTTAGTTCTCTATTCTCCTTTTTCTGCCTTTCAGGGAAAAAGCCCACAATTTCTCTGTAGACTAGCAGTTATGTATTTGCACTTTATATGTTTATGTATGATTCCCCTGCTAGACAACCATTTATGACAATTCATAGCAATTGACAATTTACATAGTCAAAATGTATATATTAGAATATTGTTATTTTTCACAGCATACAATGAAACACATATCTAAAAAATAGTAGTTATACTTTTTTTTTAAAATTAAAGAACTAATTTATAAAAATTACTAAATACCAAGCTACTTGATCACTCTCACTGTACCACTTCAAGAATTTTCTTGACATTTCCTTCAAAACACATTCAACATGGATTTTGTAAGTGAAATTGAGATAATTTGTGCAGTGCATATTTGCAGACACCTGCAATCCTAGCAATGGGGAGACTGTGGTAGGAGGATCACTATTACTTCAAGGCCAACTTGTGTTACAAAGTGAGTTGAAGGCTAGCCTGAACTACAGAACAAATTCCTGCCTCAAAAAGGAAAAAAAAATCTTATTAAACAACTACTTCTAACATAACAATATGCAATCTATTAAATGTGTTAATTTTCTAATATTTTTGAAATTCTGTACCATTTCTATCCTTTACATTTTGCTATTTAAAATAAAAAGACAGATATTTTGTCTATTTGATTGTGTTTTTTATCAGTTACTTAAGTGAAATTTGAGTAAATATTAAGTTTAAATGCTGTTTCCTGTCCCCTTTTGTACCACAATTTTCTTCTTACATATAAATATTGCAGTCAACTAATCTGCTATTAATATGATCCTTAGAATAGTTTCTGATCTTTATTTATGAAACTTTAGAATTTTTTATACCTCCTTTATACCTATTATATCTCCTTAAATTTCATTCAATGTATATGGAAATGGCATTTAAATTCTTGTTCTATTTTAGGCAAATCTTCCATTGAGCATAGGAGACATGATGGAAAAGACATTAAGTGTATTGTCCTGAAATCAGATCTCTAACACTTAAAAACCACTGTTGGTAAGTTTTAATGCTAACTAATTGATGTAGCACACTGGAAAATTCCTTAACCTTGTTATGCCTGTTTTTTCAGATGCAAACAAAGGAAAATGATGTTGTGACTCATTGAGA
Organism: Hydrochoerus hydrochaeris; assembly: GCA_004027455.1. Taxonomy (NCBI): domain Eukaryota; kingdom Metazoa; phylum Chordata; class Mammalia; order Rodentia; family Hydrochaeridae; genus Hydrochoerus; species Hydrochoerus hydrochaeris. The sequence continues at coordinate 22,155 of PVLA01003977.1, read as the reverse complement.
GTTAAATTAATTATTCTAATGAATTCATGTATTTATGCAATTTTTATTGGAAATATATTTCAAATATTTCTTCAAGTTTCTATCTTGAACTTGGTAAAGTATCTCTTATTTTTAATGTCAGCTATTCATGAGGTTGAGACAAGAGAACTGAAAGATGAAGATCATCTTGAGCATTTTAGCTAAATCCTGTTTCAAACAAACAATATATTAACATGTCTAGAGCTATAGCTCCTTGGAACACCCTAGGTTCAAGTCGCAATATTAAAAATAAATAAATAAATTCTAAATTATAACTGGAGATAAAAATCATATTAGGAACATTGAATTGATTTACATGTTTTATAATATAAATATTATACATATATATAATTATAATAAATATATAAAATAAGTACACACATTTATATGTGCACAAACAAGTTAATAATTTGCAAGGATGTGTGTAATAAATGTAAAACTATACAGGGAATGAAGAAAACAATGAATGGTTACAATGTAAAAAAATATTAAGGTGAAATATATTTTCCTATTAATAGCTCTTGCTTCAGAAAACAGCTACTCCATTATTATTATTTATATGTAGTTTTATTGCCTAATTGGTCAATTAGGTCCTTACAATACAAGCCATTAAACACAGAGCCTTTTCCCGAGCTACATTCACAGCCTCCCCCTTTAAATTAGTGCATATTTGCAGGATAAGCCATTGTATTCCTTGTGCAAATTGGATACATATACACAACACATATTAGGTTTTTTTTTTCATTTCCTTCTGTTCTCCTCCCTCCCACACTCCATCTCTTGATATCCTTCACATTCACATTGTCTGTCTTACATTTTGTTCTTTATTTATATTTTGAGTTTTTCATGTAAGATAAACAATGTGATTTTCAGATTGTGTGTCTAATTTGCTTCAATTAATGTTATGAATGCATAGAAATATGAAATTTGTACACAGTAGAATATTAATTTGCAAAAAGAATAAAATTGAGTCATTCATAGCAAAATGTATGTAACTTGACATTAAAATATTAAGTGAAATAGAGCTCATCATTCTTGCTAATTTATTGCAGTTCTGGAAGTTCCATCTTATGTCTTTACAAGATGTGATTAAAAAAAATATGGTTCATGCTGCTACTAAATGCCATTTGATGAGAGAGTGGGCTCCTCATAAAACATTACAGTGTGTTTTTATCTACTTTCTATACTGCATCTGGCCCTTTGTGACTTCTGCTTCTTCCTCAATTCAAAATAAACATGAAAAATAAATGAGTTTTTAACTGAATCAAGATATCAATGTAGACATAAGGGAACAACAAAAGACAAGAAAAAGACCTTTTAAAACTGCTCTAGAAAGTGGCGAGAGTTATGAGATAAGTGTATGTGAAGCAAGAAGTCCTTTGAGGAAGATAAATGATAGTGTGTCTTTTATTGTAACCATTTTTTAAAATTTAAATGCACAATATTTTTATCACATTTCATACACATGTACACATGAATGCATGTAGTTAAATGGAGGGAACACAAATGTGTATAAAATTTACATACATACATATACACATGTATCTGATGTGTATGTGTACAAATCTTGGAAAATAATATGCAAGAAAGACTATAAACCAATCTGTTTCTGTAATTATTATGTCTTGAGGTAAGGTCAAATGTTAAGCACCTGCATATCTCTAATAGCTCTCTTAATTAATTTATCGAACTGGGTAATGTGAAAAATAGAAATATGACTGTATCAGAGAGAGGCCTTTTTTCTTTCTATTGCTTCAAATAACTTTTATTTTGCAATACATTCAGTCACAAAATGTGAATATAATACATAGAATATTATAAATTTAGGGCCTGATTTTTATTATTATTAATATCTTACATTCATGGGTTGTGGATTTAACTCAGCAGCATAAATGCCTGCCTGCCAAGTGCAAGGTTGTGAGTTCGATCCTTGGTACAAAAAAAAAAAATCTTACATTCACTGTAGTAGACATGTTAAAGTTGATATGGATATATTATGATTACAGTTTAAACAATATTCAGATTTCTTTATTTGGATGAAAATTATCTTTTTTGTTTCAATATTCTATACAGAATACAGCATTGTTTTATAATCATGTTTGCTAAATGCATTCTTATAAATGATTTTAATGACCTTAACACAGTTGAGTACACATTACATATACTGAAGAATGTCTTTCAACTGGAGCACATCTACCAGTTTTCTCATAATGATATTGAAATTTTTGCTTTCATGGTAGATGTTCATATATACAAAGAGCAATAGGATACCTATTGTGGATACAATATATTATCATTGACACTAACCAGAATCAGCTAGTTGCAGTAGTGTTTGTGTGGTTTCCACACTATAAATTTACTTCTTTTATCCTTTCTCCATGTTTAGGCAATCTAATAGTTCTACAGTATTTCATCACAGACAAATCCAAAGAAAGTGATTTATTTCCACTTTTGTTAAGGTTTGTGTCTGGATGCCTAACCTCATGCAGTCATGGGGAGGGGGTGCTTTTCAGAAGCAGCTAAATCTAGTTTGTATCTCATTCATTGTCCAGGATTGGTATTATAGGTGTGAGTGCTACACCCATCCTAGAGTGGGCAGCCTACATACAATATAAGGGACAGAAAAAGTCTTCACTCACTTCTTCTTTGGCTCTTGCTACTTTTGCTGTCTTCCACCACCATGAACATTTGCAGGAGCTGAGATCATTGATACTTCTAATGTAAAATTATATATTTTAGTTCAATATAGTAGTGCATGTTTTCTGCAGACCAAATGATGTATTCATGTGACTTTGCTTTTATACTCTGCTAAATGAAACATTTGATTTTAGATTATTATGTAATGTACACTAGAATTTGTTAATAGTATGCAACATTATATTTAGTTTAAGTATTCTCAATGGAATTTTTCTTGCTTCTAATCTGAAGTTTTATTTTATATATATTTTTCCTAAAATACTACTTATTAAAATTGCATGTACCATATGCACAGTGAAATATTTACCATCTCCTTTTCTAGAACTGTCTTGTAAATGTTCTATTTTTCATACTGATGAGTATTCAAATAGTTCCACAGCCTCTTCAAGAATATTACTTGTTTTCATGTGATTATTGTAAAAGACTTCATGTTAAAAGGAAAAATAGTCATTTCTTTCTTCCTCATAAGATAATAAGATTATCTTATATCTAAGATAATTGAGGGAATATATACAAGTAAAGTTAATTGTTTTAATAATGAAGTTAAGCAACATATAGAATGCAATTGACATGAGAAATTGTGAAAGAAATTACCAATGCAATCTAAAATACAGGTATATATTACCCATACAAAACAGGGGATCCCAGAACTATCATGCTAGGATTATTTTTCACTGATAATGAAAGTATATTGTTGCTTCAACAAACAGTGTATAAAATAATTATCCTTGGGAGTATCAGTGTTTCTACAGCTGAATTAAAATATTTCTGTATCTAATACTTAAGATATTATAAGAGCAATATTTTAGCTTATTCAGTCATTCTTGCAGAAAGATGAGTTTGGAGTTGATTCCAGAGGAATAAGACAGTTTATCAAATAATTATAATGTCTGAATCTCTATTGATATTTTCTAATTAATTCATTTTGGGGAAAACGTCACTTGAAAATGTTAAACTATAATGAATAGGACTTTATCAACTCACCAAAACCCTTCTTATTTCCCTGTTATCATCACTCAGTGCAATGAGACAGTAGTAATTTCAAACTGTACAAACATGTTGTCATTGTACTCTAGATATATGTTAATGGAAATATGTGGTCTGTATTATTTCCCATATATCTCTTTAGTGTAAAGTTATAGTTAAGGTTCTCCACAAAGTTGTAACAGAAACTTAACTTTTTCTCTATATATACAGTAAAACTTCAGTTTGCAAGCATAATTCATTCAGAAAACGTGCTTATAATCTAAAGAACTTGTGTATCAGAGCGATTTTTCATATAGGAAATTATTGAAACTCAGATTATTCATTCTACAATACAAATATATTTGTAAAAATGATTATGGTAGTTAACATAATACAAAATAATAAACAAAATATTAAAAAATAAAAATAAATTTACCTGCACTGAACTTTGAAAACTTGGCTAATGGTGTTAGGGAGACAGGAAAGAGGAGACTTATTGTGTAGGACAACTTTGACTATCACTAATCACTGCTGCTGACTCAATACAATCTTTTTCTTTTTGTGCAGATTTGACAAGGACCTATCCAATGATTCTTGCTTTTACCTCCTTTTGTGAATTTCACAGAAATGTGACATTGCATCATTAGTCATTCACACTGCTACAGGTTTATTCTTAAAGGAGTTTTTTCTACAAAATTTTGCATTGTTTCCCACATCTTACACACTTCTCTAATCTCATCTGAAATAAAAGGTTCCTCAGCATTTTTCTCCTCCTCCAAAGACAAGATCTCCTCCACAAAATCTTGCTGTTGAAAGATGATCACTCACAATCCCACAGCAAAAGACCTGGGAATGGAGCTCAGTTGTAATCATGTGACTTTATATGATTTTATGATTTATATGTTTTATATGATTATTATATGGTTGGTTCTGTAGATGTTGATGTAACTGGTAGTTGTTCTCTCCTTGCACCACAGTGACTGGGACTAACCCTGTAATGCTGAATATTTTCAATAGGTGCATGATTATCAAAATATAATCAAAACCAAGTTCATATAACAAAGATATGTACTTTAACAAAAATATCTATATAATAGTGACAGAATATTTCTACTCTAACTTATCTTCAGTGGTTAGCAAAAAACAATACAACTATTGAAAAGCAACACGCAATGGGTGCTTCCAAAAACACTTGGCTCCAAAAAAGCTCATTTCATGAATACCAACATGGAGGATGTTTGAGGCAAAGAACTCAAAAATCAATCAGTTGAAATGTTTGAGTACAATAAATCAGTAAAATGCTCTGTGAATTTAATGAGAATGTAAATGAACACAAAAGGCACTTACTTAATAAAATTTTTAATTACAAAGGAGCCACAAAAAGATTTGATGAAATTTTAAAGATCAAGACAAGATATGAATGATTTGTTTTTGTAATGAATTAGAAATCATGAAAATAAATCATATATAAAATCTTTGATATAAAAAATTCAAATTAAAGTGGCAGCAACATGTACCACCAATAAGAAAGGATTGGTCAGAACTTAAGGAGGTTGCTGTAATAGATTATGTACTCATGATACCTGGAAAACAACCAGATACCAGGCAAGATGGATCAAAGATCAGAGAGATAACTAGAAACCAACAAAACAACCTAACAGTTACACAAGTAAGGGAAAGTGAATATAACACCAAAAATATAAAACATTTATTCACAAAGCAGAATTCATAAATAAAGTTGAATATTGGGGAAATAATTGAATATTAAGTCAAACTAAGGAGATAGAAACCCAAGTAGCTATGATCAGAAAAGAACTTCTCCACGATACATCATAGTCAAAATCTCAGAAATTCTTCAAAAAAACAGAATATTAATAACATCAATTCATTTATGAAGGCAATCTAATCAACATAACAGCAAATTTTTCTGCAAAAAAACTGACAGCAAGTAACTTGTCAAGATCAGGACCACGAGGAGTAACCCTGCATGATCCTTAAAAGAAAATCACTGTATCAGTAAAATTGTCATGAAAAAATGTAGAAATGTTTTCTGTGATGATAACCTAAAGAAATTGATGACCATCAATGCAGCAAAAAATATCTATACTATTTTCAATATAGACTTCAGGTCAAAATTAATCAAAGAGAAAAAATGGGTCACTATACACTGTAAAAAAGTAATTAAACAGTTGACAACTGTAAACATACTTCCATTGATCATCAGTGCACCCAGTTTGACAAAACAATTAATACTGGCCATAATAGGACAGATAGGCACTGATACAGTGCCTATCTGTGATCGGTATCACTGATACTGATACTGGGGGTATTCAATACCCCACCAGAAAAAAAAATCATTAAAGTGTCATAGTTGACCCACACTATTGAACAAATAAACCTAACATAAATCCACAGTGTTTTATGTAACAGGCATAAAAATGAATATTTTTTCATGAAAAATGAAAACAAATCATCAAAGTGTCATAGTTGACCCACATTATTGAGCAAATAGACTTAACATAAGTCCACAGTGTTTTACATAACAGGCATAAAAATGAACAGTTTTTTCATGAGCACACAGAACTTTTTCCAGAATAGACTATCCTTCAGGCCAAAAAAACATGTTTAAATAAGTAAAAAAAAAATTAAAATAATTAAACATATCTAAAATGATTAAAATAATCTCTTTCATTCCATGAGATCATAATGGAGTGAAATCAAAATTCAACAGCCAAATAACCACATAAACTACTTGAACACACATTTGAATAATCATTGAGTCAAAGAAAACCTCAGGGACAACATTTAAAGTTTCTAGAATAAAATGACCATGACAATACAACATAAAATAACTCTTTGAACAAAATAAAGCAGTTTTAAGAAGAAAGTTCATAGTTATGAATATCTAAAATATAGCATAATCTCAAATAAATAACCTATTGATGAACCTCCAAGTCTGAAAAATGTAGCAATCTGAATCAAAAAATTACAGGAGAAGGGAAGTTATAAAGATCAATGTGAAATCAATAGAACTGAGACTAAAACAATATGAAAAAATCAAGGAATTGAAGAGAGAATACTCTAAAAGTGTAAACTACATTTGGAGCTAGGCATGGTGGTGCGCACCTGTGATCCCAGAACTTGGGTGGCTGAGGTGTGAGGATCATGATGAATTCAAAGTCTCTTTGAAATACACAGTGAATGCAATCTTAGCCTGAGCTACATAGTGAGACCCTGTCTAAAAAATAAATATGTAAGCAAACTGCATTTGGAAAACTTAAGTCAAACCATGAAAATGTAAATAAAAGACTCATATCAATGTAAAACCAAATGAAAAGGTGAAATAAAATGGACACCTACAAAATCCAGAGAATTAAAACAAACTTTTTTGAAAACTTACATTCCAGTAAACTGAACTATCTAGAAGACATGCATATATTTCTAGACAAATATATATTAGTAGAAGGGATCCAACATTATACAAAAGTTGAATAGACAAATAACAGGCATTGAAATAGAAACAGTAATAAAACCACTACCAACTAAAAAAACTAGGATCTAAATGGATTAATCACTAAATTAACCAGAAAAGATTCTAAAGTACATATGGAACCAAAAAAAAAAATTTGGAACAAGAAGCAACCATAAACACAAAGATCAAAACAAAAGACTTCATAATCTCAATTTAGATTATATTACAAAGGAACAGAGATGGACACATCATACTACTGGCACAGAGCTGTTGACCAGGAACAAAACTGACAATGTAGAAACAAGTCCACATATCTACAAGCATCTGACTTTTGACAAATGAATCAAACACATACCTGAAGAAAAGATAGCCTATTAAACAAATGGTGCTGGGAAAATTGATTATCTGCATGCAGAAGAATGAATCTACAATAACTATGATTCTGTTCTAAAATCACATCAAATTTTCTCAAGGAACTAGATATAAAAAGAAAAAAAATCTGCAGAAAGATAAAGTCAGTAAAACTCTCAGTAGTCATAGGCAAGGATTTCCTTTGCAGAACTCCAGTAACACAAGCAATTATAACAAAAAATGAAGAAGCTGGATAATATCAAATTTAAAATGTTTCTACACATCAGAGGCAACAACTGACAGAATATGGAAGCAATCTAAGCAATGGGAAAAAAATTGCCAGTAAGTCCTTAGACAGAGTGCTAATATCTAGAACATATAAATAACTGAAAAATAAATCAGTAAAACCTTAATGTTAAAGACCACATCAAAAATTGGTAATTGAAATGAGTACATACTTCTAAGAAGTGAAATTGGCAAGTAAGTACTGCATATGAAAAAGTGTTCATAAACTTTGACCTTTAGAAAAGTGTAAATAAAAAAGACACTGAGATCTCTCTAACTCCAGTTAACAATGACTATCATCAAAAACTCAAAGATCAACAATTGTTGGTGAGTTTGTGGAGAAAAGCATGTCCTTCAACATTGTTGGTAGGAATGCAAACTAGTACAACTACCAGGGAAAACCAAATGACAATTTTGTAAAAAACCAAAAAGTAAAAATGCCATTTGACCCAGCTATGTCTTCTGAGTATATTTTTGAGTTAACCTCATCATAGTACAGTGATACATGCATACATTCTTATAACAGCAAAACACACAATAGCTGAATCTTAGAAGTAGCCTGTATGACCACCACTAGATGAAATAAAGAAAATTTAGTGTTTATGCACAATCCACTACTATTCAGCAATAAAGGAAAGATAAATGTAAGTCATTGTTTTGGAAAATGGATGGATCATTAGACATAATAGTAAACAAAATAAGTCAGACATATAAAGTTAACAATCACGATACTTCTTATCCAATAAACTCAAAATGTAAATAATTCAAAGAACAAAATGAAAGAAAATAGTAGGAAATAGGGAGATAGACTTTACGGATATGGAAAGGGAAATGAGGAAAGGGAAAAAGGGAGAATGAGTACAAAACAGGGAGAAAATGATCAATTTCAAAAAAAATATATTAATTACAAAAGGGTTGTAATTATTATATACCACAACCGTATGCTATCAATACAAAGTAAAATTTAAAAATACAATGAGATTTCACTACCAAAATAAATGCAATAAAAACTAGTGACTATGCTAAATGCTGGCCTAGAAAAAAAAATGTTGGAGAAAATTCATAAATCCTTGTTAGAAAAATCATAGTGAAGATAAATTTCAATAAAGGACACATTAGACAAATGTGACATAGTTAATAGCAGCATGTCTATTAAACTCATTTGTGTTCATCTATGTTTATTTATTGATTGGTATAATTTATTCATTAAGATAAGCTCATTTGGGTTATTAGTTTTAGAATAATTTATGATTTTGGAAAGGATGAAATATTTAAATGCCTAACTTTTTAAACATTAAAGTAAATTTTTGAGCAGGCTTGGTGGTGCATGCCTGCAATTCCAGCACTCAGGAGGCTCAGGAAGAAGGATCTCCATGAGTTTGAGATCAACCTCACTGCATAGTGAGTTCAAGGTCAGCCTGGACTACACAATGAGACACTGTCTCAAAAGTCAAATCAATTTTAAAATCCAAAATAATTAAAATACATATTTTATTTTAGAATTTTATATCTAATTTAATGACAAATAAAAACTGAGTTGAAAGTATTGCTTGAAGTTTCACACTTCATATGAAAGAATGGTTAATCCATTATAGCATCAGATCAGGTATTCTTTCAAGTTATCTCACCATCATCCAGTTATCATTATTTCTATGTCTCAGATGTCCCTGACTGCCTGTCTTTGCTTTTTGTTTGAACTTTTATCCTTTAAAAAAATCTTATAGGGCTGGGGATTTAGCTCAGCGGCATAAGAGCCTGCCTTGCAAGCGCGTGGTCGTGAGTTCAATCCCCGGTACCGATTAAAAAAAAATCTTATAGAATTTACAAACATAACATCATTTTTAAGTTTCATGAAAGTGTTAGTTTACATTAAAATCAAGAGTTAGAAATTTCAGAACAAGAGGTAACCAAAAACACAGTGCCAATCTTAAACCAGCTCCTTGGAATTCTGCTGATATAAATCTATGTTGAAAACGTGAAGCACGGGGGCTGAGGATATAGTTAGGATGGCATAAGCTCCTGCCTGGCAAGCACAGAGTCCCGAGTTCAATTCCTTTTTAAAAACAAAAACAAAAAAAATCAGCGTCACAGATGATGAAGTTTGATTCTCACAGGTCATAGCAGAAGCAATGTACTCACTCCCTAGCAGAACTGAACTGGCAGTTCAAATTCTTTCCTCTCCTTTACTTTTCATTTGGGCTTTTCATCCTACTGGTATTGCCACTTAATATCAGAGCCATTTTGCTCTGCTCCTCAGTTTCTTTGGCTAAATGTCCATTATCTCTGAAAAAACCCTCACAGACACACACAGAGGGTATTACATAACCTGCTAGGCATCTGACAATTCAGTGCAATAGACAAATATCAAATATCACACAACTCATTCATTATCCTTTTGAATATCATTATCTTTGTAGCATCAATTTTCAAAAGAATCCTATTAATCAAATATTTTCCAATGCACATCTTGCTAAACATATCATACTTTTAGTGTACATATTAATACTAATTCACAACATATGACCTTAACCGTTTTCTATTACATGCACATTACAATTTACAGGTATATACAATACAAATATATTATACACCATCAAATTTATTTATTTTCTAGCAATGCTGTATCTGTAAACAATGTATTTTTGTAGTGCTGCTATTAAAATGATACCTTTAAAAATCTGTTCATACAGCAAAGTTAATTTGTGAATAGATTTTTTAGATTGATGAGTAAATGTTAGTAAGTCTCTATTTTTCTCCTAAAAAACTAAAAACAGATAGCTGCTTCTTGCCTTTGATTGTAATATGTTATGTTATAGATTATGAGTTTATGATGTCTCCAAAACATTATTCTATAACTTCAGCTTCAAGGTGATTTTGTGAGTGGATAGGAGTTCTGGGGAGATGATTAGGTTAAAAGATAGAACCATCTAGCAAGGGATTTGTCCTTATAAAAGAAATTCTAGAAACATGCCTTATTTAGTCCACCTGTTGAAGACATCATAAGAAGATAATCAGCTCTAAGTCAAAAGTAGACCATGATGAGAATATGAATGTGCTGGCACCTAGTCTGTTTTTAAACTTTTAGCAAAGTGAGAAATAGATTTCAAGGTTTTTTTTTTAAAGCAAACAGTATATATATGCTGTTTCGTATATATATGCTTTTTTAAAAAGGGCAATTCTGCCAATGCCATTTTGTTTCATAAGGTATAAAAACTATGTAAGTGCTCATAAAATCCTGTAAAGAAATGAAAACTTTCTTGTAAATCAATTTTAAGGTCGGTTCTCTTATCCTTGATGAGTTAGGAATGTGCTTGGCCTTGAGATCCCATTAAGCCGTGAACCTCATAGCTATTTGTGCTTGTTGCCTGGCAGTGCATTTTAGCTTAAGAACACAGCTGACTCATTCTAAAAGAATATCCAAGCCTGTATTTCACATTTATTTTCATGAATTAATTTTTCTTTTGCATATGTATATTTACTAGGGAAGTTTACTTTTCCATATATCTATTTACTACAGAATTTCTTTCTTTGCAATGTTTACATATTTATTACAGAAGTTTAGCTAAAAACATATTAATAAGGATTTAAGTATTCTGATAATTATGGAATGAAAGCACACCACATTAGGAAACAGCTGATAAAGCTTTTACTTTATCTGCATGAGAAATCATTGAGTTCCAGGGAATTTTATTACTGAAAGGTAATTTTTAAATTATGTAGTAAGAAAATTAAGTATTAATTTGTGAGATATTGATTTAGGTACTGCATCATTTCTCCAAATGTAACATGCTATGTCCTCAACAAAAGAGTTTTAAAAAAAAACCAGTGATACAAAAGTCCTGTGACTATCTATAGAATGTGTTGCATTTTGCTAGAATACTTATGTGCTGCTAATCTTTATACGAGCTATTGCACTCTTAGGCTTTCATTTGTTTCACTACCTACATAGAACTTTCAACACCTGAGTTTCCTCTGCCCCTCCCTGGATTGGTTTGAAAGTAGTTTTCATGGTAAAAACCAATACAAAGTTCTTTGATACAAAAATGAAGGACAGCTGGCCTGTCCTGAAACTCAGATAGGCTAATAAACATCTCTTGAGCATACCCGAGTAATCTTAATTTGAAAAAAATTTCAACTAGTAATTTCTTAAATTTAGAGTTGAGTCCTCATTTTCATAAAGTACTTTCCTGTTTATTACACATGCTTTAAATATAAAAGATAGTAGCAATTGGAAAAAATATTTTCCTTACATTTGTAAAATTATATTTGATATTATTTCCCCAACATCCACACTTTATAAATATGACTGATCTAGTTTCTTGGTTCTTTTAAACATTTTCCTTGTTAGAATTGCTATTAATCTTAATAGTTTTTCAAATACTAAACTTTACTCTCATACAGTGTTCATCAGACTGTATTTTATTACTGATTATGATTTAATGTTATCCCCACCACTCCTGTTAATATTTACACCATGAGAAAACTGCGTTGGTAGTGAAGGAATCACATTTTAACAAGAAACAGTGTACAAATTTAGGTGCATGGCAGAATTTTAGATCTTCCTTCAGAAAAGAAAAAGTAATGGAAAGATTATTTTGATGACTTTATAATTTTTACTAAATTATCAAAATGTTTTTTCAATAAAAATATAGACTTTGTTTTCAGATATTTTCCTTTTTTAAGAAAACAATACTGATCTTTAGGAACTTGAAATTGAAAATTTGAAGATTTTTTATCTTTGAAATACTCAGATCTTTATATTCTTTCATTTGGTGATATGAAACACTAAAAACAAAAAATGCTATTGATCAAGTCAAGCTCTTTGCCTAATTTTTCTTCTTTCTTCCATATTAATATAATATTACAGATTAAAAATATATATGTATATATTTAGAGCTTTTCTATATCAGATTCTGAGAAACTGGCATGATTTATTTTCAGCATCAACAAAAATATCTTTACATGAGGTAAGGTAATGTAAATGTCTTGGTTACTTTTCTCTTATTGTTGAGACAAAATAACTGATGCCCAAAGTGAAGCAAGGAAGATTTCTTTATCTTACATTTTTGGAGATTTCAGTCCATACTCAGCTGGTTCAAAGGCAGGGTCATGTGGCTGAGGGCAGCTCTGCATGGCAGTATTCACACCACCAATCTCAGCACTAGCAAATGAAGCAATCGCAAACACTAGATTCAGGCACCTCTATAATTGCATGAGGCTTGGGGGGGGGCCCATTTGAATATAAACCATAACAGTAAGCTACTATAATTATGATAATAGTATTATATACTATTAAAATTATGATAATAGTATAATCCTATTATCATAATTATAGTAGCTGAGACCTAAAGAAGAAAAAGATTTTGAACAAAGAAAATCAGAAATAACTTGCTATAGAGACTTTGAGCATCAAAAATATGGTCAGTAAGTAAGTGAATTACAGACTAGATCTTTCATACTTTGTCAATGTGTATACAGAGCAAAACACTCTGATTGAGACCATCTGGCATTAAGTACCAACTCTGTAACATTCAGTCAGTCAACAAATGGGTTAACAACAATGAAAACAATCCAGGTAGAGGTTGCAGACATCATCTGACAACATTTGGAGGTTTCTAATGTCTAATCACCTGAACAGAAATAATACAAGTATCTACTTCACAAAATTGATATAAGGATGGAGTGAAATAAGTGTACAAAATATACTTGAAGAATACTAGTCTCTGTAAGTGCTTAAATTGTTCCTTTATTCCATTTTAAACAACTTCAAATTTCTGTTCATCTATATTCTTACTAGATATTTCTTTTTGTTGTGGTTGCTTTCCTATTTTCATCCTCTTCCCTTTTATATACCTATTGTACTTTGCTATATGAAGATCAGTTTTTTGAATTTGCTTTACAAAGTGTGTTGGTCCAGAGAATGATATCACCAAAATATAATGGTGATTTTTTTTCATGCTGAGTAATGATCTAAAGGAAATCACAAGATATTCACAAGTAAGGTTCTTGTGACATTTCTGTCAAATTCTCATATTGGACAGTATTTGTCAGTTTTCTCACTGTTGGGACAAAATACCAGACACCTATGACTTATTATGGAAGAAGGGTTTATCCTTTTTCAGGTTTTCAGAGGTTTCATACCATAATTCACTGGTTCCAAGACAGGAAACTCATGGGAGAAGGACATAGAAGAACCAAGACATTCACTTTGTATTAGTATGGGAGCATAACAGGGGAATAGCACCAAAGAGGAAGAGGCCAGAAGAAGGTTCAGTACTCAGATTGACAATACCAGGCCCTACCTTGACACACCAGGAAGTGTGCTTTATTAATTTCCTGGACATCTCTCAAGCCAATCTAACTGACAATCTATCTCAATTGTCTCAGTGACTGTAGTCCACACATCAAAGAAGCAATGATTAATTCTAGTCTTTCCTCTGAGTTTTCATTGTCTAAACTCACATTCTTGGAAAAAAATTGAAACCTATGAACACGTCTGTACAGATTTTGTGCAGAGTGTCCACCACATTATCCTCACATTATCCCCTAGAGAATCATTTAAAAGCCAGTGTCTGTTTACTGTCTTTATCCACTTGACCAAACATGCCACAAAAGGAATACAATTGCCTCAGTCGTTATCTGGAAATTAAATTCTTATTGCAGGAAAACTAAAATTTGTCAACACAGACATTTGTCAGTTTTTATTGTCTTTGATTACTATCAATTTCAGTATTTTAAAACAAGTTATATGTATACTATCCTCTGTTCTTCTAGACAAATAAACTTCTTTAGGATATCCTGGGTCCTCCAGTCCAATTTAATTTCTTTAAAATTTCTTAAAGTTATATACATTCTTTTTTTCTATCTTCCTTATGGATATAGAATAATAAATTTCTAAATCATGTTGGGTTATCAGGTAGTTAAACTTGTGTTATTCTCTGTGCAATTTGGTAAATTTGACTACATCATTTTGCTGTTTCATTGAAGAGAGCCATCAGGGGCATCAGAGATAGAAAGACAAGAAGAGATTTGAACAGATGCTAGAATAATTGGATAAAACTACCAGAGAAAAAGAAGGCAATCCCATATTCTCTGTGAACTTTGATATTATATTTTGCACATTCCAATCCTATGACATTTTAGGCACAATTTTAAAGAGAATAGCATCCAAAATGTGAGAGTAGATCAATATAGACACTAACTTTCCAAACTCATGCTTCCAAGAATGTGCACAAACCACAGGTTATTTAACACTTGCTAAATATTTACATGTTCCCCAGGGTGCTCTCTGTCTATGACAAAAAGCAAACTGAAAATGAAGAGTTTTCCCTAGTGTCAATTATCTACAATCTGTGTTCTATCAATAATTCTATGTGCAAAGTTCTTGTATGATAATACCTTGTGTCATGAATGATATAGAATAGCAAATGCCTTTTTAAAATTTCTATAGGTATATATTTTTATTTAAATAATCAAATCAGAGAAGAAGATAGAAATAATACAATATGATATTTTGATTATAAAAATGACATGAGACAAAATAATGTAAATTTGCCTAGTAGACTTGGAGATTTTATTTTGGCATATTAAGTACACACCAAGACTTGAATGAGCTATTCCTGTGATTTTTGTGGTGGTAGTTTTAATTGTAAAAATTATGTGAGAAAAAATAATGCAAGTTTGCCTAGAAGACTTGGAGATTTTATTTTGGAATATCAAGTATACACCAAGACTTGAGTGAGCTATTCCTGTGCTTTTTGTGGGGGTAGTGGTAAGGGTAAAAAGAGTTGAAATAAACTATGTTTTTAAGTTTGTAAATACTGTCACATATATAGCACTCAATAAATATTGTCACATATATAACACATATATAGCACTCAATAATACTGAACTTCATATATGGATAAATCTAAATACTTTATAGTCTCTTTTAGGTAAGCAAAAAATACTAGAGCAATATCATATTGCATTGTGAAAGCATATATCTGTACAATTTTCTGGTCTTGCAGCAGATGGTTAACGGTAAAATTTTGTCTAATATTTAATCAACTGTGAATATGATTTTAAGCTATTCTGATTGAATGGTAAATAGAAGTCTATAAGAAAATATAAAATATTTGCCTCATAATGTTAGTTAAATATATAATGTATAAAGTGGTGTCTTAAAAATCACCTGAAATAATTATATTCTACAAAGCTGCTTTGTAGTGTGATAAACTAGTTATCCAAAGTTTGTGAATTTAAAAAATATAAGCTATGTTTTCAACACCATAACATTAAACTAACAAAGCAAATCATACTTTTCACATAGTTATATAAAGTTCTCCCTGTGTTTCAAGGGTAACTACAGTCAATAAATACATTCCTGTTCTCATAGAAAGATCATAAACATTTTAATAAAGGTTGAAAGTCATTCTTAAGGACACATCATATTCTGAGAAATGGCTGGGAAGAGTGTAATAACCAAATTGATGAAAGTACTAAAAGTCTAGCTACATTTTAAACACAGGTTATTAAGCTCATCAAACCTTTCCCTTTATAAATCATTTTTATTTTTATATTAATTTTACCAAGAGGATAGATCATTCATTTAAAATATTTAAGATACTGTAATTTTAAGACATTTCTGATATAGAAGGAACTGAAAGTGACAGAAGATGTGCTTGATAAAATACTATATTTCTAATTAGGTCCTGATTTTATATTATATCTTACTACTTGCAAATTGAGATCGCATCATATTTTATTATGTGAAATTTAAAAGATTAAATTATATTTCATTTCTAATGGTTTAAGTTCACTTTAGTTTTATAAAACTTTACATGATGATTTAACACAGATTAATAAGCAATAATGTCAAAAGAACTAAAGCACTAATTTGTTGTAGTCTTATATCTAGCATACCTCACATTAATATCTTGAAACAATAGGTAAGACATACTTATGAAATAAATCATGGTCTCACTAAATTTCTTACACAAGGAAGTATTTATGTCCCTTGAGATGTGGTATAGTCAAATCAAGAATTTTTTTTGACAGGTTCAATAAATTCTAGTAATATTAAGACAATGTTATGGATTTGTAGAATTTAGATATTTAAGGCTACTCTTGTTCTTTATAGTTACTTGATGTTATAAGACAGTCTGAATAGATGCATTGAATATTTAAATTATTGGATATTAGACCATTGCCTATGGGCATCAAAATATTTTCAGTCCTCTCAACATAATTTTATAGATTTGAAAATTCTGTTTCCTATGAAAAATGATTCCCCAATTAAAACAAAATGTTCATAATTTTATGTTCACATTTCTAACTATAAGGGTCAAAAGCAGTTTATAACATATATTATGGTCCTTATAATCAGGGCAGCAGTTAGGACAAATATAGATACTCTATTGTAATGCTCTATAATTTTCCAGATTGTGTTTTCTTTGTGTGCTATCAAAAGCTTTTGATTTGGTCTCCAGTAGTCTTCATACTCCTAAAAATTAATGGATTAGTAGCCCAAATTGTATATTATGTCATTTGAACTATCATTATCACTTGGGAAAAGTGACCATTTTTAATTTGCTTTGCTTGACTACATATATTTTCTGTTGATTTCTCATCTAATTTTTTCATATCATTAGTTTTTATTAGTTTCCCTTTAACATGAATGAAATAAAATTGGTATATTCACAAATATTCCTTCTGTATGATAGGATTCTACTCCTAATTTATGATTTGGATAGCAAATAGATGTTTTCAGCTCCACCTATTAAACACTAAGTTTGATTTCTCTCCTAAATTTCACTAGTTTATCACTAATGCCAGTTGATAGCACCTCCATTCAACTAATTGCTTATGCCAAAATTTTGGCGTCACTCTTCATCATTGATTTCTTTTAAATCTTATATTAATGAATCAGAGGAAATCGTTAGACCTATCTTGAAATCACAGTGGAAACCTGACCACTTTCCTCCACCACCAATATGCCCCCCTGATCCATACTACCACAATATCTCACTTATTTCCCACTGACAATAGTTTTGTTGTTCTCCCTCATCTATTACAGACAACTTTCTCCTATCTTTACACACGCACACACACACACACACACACACAAACTAGGTCAGGATCTAAATTAAATCATGTCATAATTTTTATTTTATTGCAACTAAACAATAAAATCCAATGTTATTGCAACAATGTGAAAGGCTATAAAACCTGACCTCATTTTCCTTCCATTTTTCTGATGGAATAGGCAATGGTCCATTTTCCAGTGCTCACCCTGCTTCCAATATATAGTCTACTTGTAGCTCCTTGTGGGTTCTCCTGTCCTGAGGCACTTATATGGATTGTTTTCTAGGGCCTGATCTCTTCCAATGTTTGCTCCCTGTGCATGTACATTTTAATAGTCACTTTGACTGGAGTAAGAGAATCCTGGAGAGGTGAATAACTTGGGAAAGACAAAAGTAGATGAATAGGCTGCTAGAAACTGGGAATGTTATGACTCCTGTCTAGATGTCTCTCCAAAACCTCTTGCAGCCCGAGGTAAGAAAGACTTTTCGAAGGTGGCTGGATCTAGAGTTTGTACTGCTGGAATCAAGAATGTGATGCTGGGATTGGTTCATGGTGCAATGACAAGATTGAGGCTATCCTACCCTGAGTGTGAGTGCTACCTGCTTAAAGGTGAATAGCCTGGATAAAATATAAGGAACAGAAGGAGAGCTGCTGATTGTCACATCACTTGTTACTGTTTTATGCTGTATTGCTCCCTCTGGATTCTGTCTACCATGAATAGATTACTGTCTGCAATATCCTACACAGCCTTGGAGCCAGCCAGCTATGAACTGAAATCCTTACACATTGTGAGTCAAATAAGTCTGTCATTCTTTAACTTTGGGTGTTGGACATTTTTTAACACTAGGGATCAAACTCATGACCTTGCACTTGCCGGGCAGGTGCTGTGCTGCAGTCGTTGGATATTTTGTCGCAGAAATGAGGAAGTTAATTAAGACATAGGTCAAGTTGGAGGATGTGAGTTATGGTCTTATATAATTGATTCCTGTCAGTTCCTGTCTTGATCTTTCCATGTTTTCTACTTCTGAGGTATCATGAGTGGAGCAGTTTTCTCGTGTGAGGTTCTTCTACCATGATATTTTTGACTTAGATGCCATTGACAATGGATAGAAACCTCTGAAGCAAAATGAAACCTCTCCTCCTTTAAAATATAATATTAATGAAAAAGTGGATCCATATGTTTTCTTACCACAATTTTCTATGGCAAAATGTTGGTCTCTTCATCCCACCATTATAAAAAATGAGCACCCCCCCATGACAACTTTCTCACTGAGCAATTTTTATTCCTTTTAGCACATAAAATGAAGACCAATTCTACCTGTTATATAATACCTGGATTCTACTTTACCACCTTTATATTTTATTAAGTTGCACATATGAGATTCCAAGCTGTCATAAAAATAATGTCTTACTACAGTAGAGTAAGACAGAAACATTACAATTTATATTTATAAAGTTATATATGTTAAAATTGAAAACAGAACAATGGATATGAGAAGGGAGACTATTTTATATATGTTCTTCAGGAAAAAAATCACTAAGAAAAAGACATTTGAATAAATATTAGAACACAAAGAGAGTCCATGCGTGTGTTGTCTAAAAGGAAAACATTCTAGACCTATAAAAGATTAAGTGCACAGCTATTGAAGTACAAATTGCCAGATGTATCTGAGAGTTAAAATGCAGATGTAACTAGATAAGAGTGGTAACAAGGCTTGGTGATACTGAGCGAGTGGTACTGTAATTGTAAGTATGATTTTCAGAGCAAGACTCCCTATCAAGAAATATTTAAGTCTTGAAAAAGTCATGGATCATATATGAGGAAGACTGTATCAGACAGAAAAGAATGCAAATTTTCTAGGAAAGGAGATTAATTGGTATGGTTGAAGGAAAGCAAAAATGAGGCAAAGAAGCTTTCAGAAAGGTAAAGAAGCCTACTTGGAGATGAAATCATAAATAATTGCAACCAGATTATTTAGAAACTCACAGGAAACTGGTAAGTTTCAGTACTTACTCTGAGTAAAATGGAAGATACTGAAAGATTTTAAGCAAGAAATGCATGTTAGCACTATCATTCAGGCTACTACATTAATGTGTAGGTGACAATGATAGAAATCGAACAAATAATTTGAAGGTTCCTCAAATAATCTAAATGAAAGATGTTTATGCTATTAAGATTTAAGAGAGAATAAAGAGACAGGGAAGCTGTCTTAGTTACTTTTCTCATTGATGAAATAAAAATATCCAATGTTAAAGAGAGAAACTATCATTTAGCTCACATTCTGTAGAGGTTTTAGTCCATAGTCCACTGGTTCCAAGACAAGGTGGCACATGGCAGACAGGCAAACTTTCATGACTGCAGAAGATAGCAAAAGCAATAAGGGAAAGACAAGACTGTGTCCCTTATATTGCATGCAGGCTACCCATCTTAGTGTAGATATAGCAATCACACCTTATTCCTAGCCAGAACTATTCCAACCCATTCAGTGGACTGATTTATTAATCACATGTCCTTAATCCCACCACCATGCATTCTAGATTCATCCATTTCTGAAAAAGTTCTACAATGGTGTGAGACTTTGGGGTCAGGGGGCATCTAAACACAAACCATAACAGATCTAAGAATTAAATATAGGGATTAAAATTAAGTGTTTTGGTGAAGTTTATAGAAAATAAGTTATAACCTAATGAAAGAAAATGCAGTCTAGGTAGAGAAGGTAGCATCCAAATAAGAAAGAAAAGTTAAGATTTTGTTTATGACAAGGGGAAGCACCTAGAGATTAGATATCATTAGACATTTAGAAATCACTGTCTGTTCATGTTTTATTTCCACACTTCAATACCTTTGACAGTATCTCTCTTGTTCCTTTCCAAATACTTGACTACCTCATAAAACAATCAGTTGTGCTGTCACTGTGTTGGTTTAATAAGACTCTTTTTGGACGTTATACATATAGAACAGTAATTTGGAACATGATTATGTAAACTGTATTACCTAATATTCTGATTAGAAAGATACAAAACAACTATTCTTCCTAGATTCTGTGACTTGCACATTTTGTTATAAAAAAACTAATTTCAAGAACTATTAAAAGTTTATGCATATTAAAATATGCTACCTAAATTTACAATCACTATTCTTTTACTTATTGCACATTATACTCAAGGAAGACATGACACAAGTGAATATTTAGTGAATGAAAACATGATAACCAAGTTAAAATGTATGCTAAATTTTTTAATAAGAAATAACAAAATGGGTAAATATGGAAAAACTTGGAGTGTATAAAATATTAAATTTTTGAAAATAAAAAATATTTATTCTGTATTATATTCCTGGAGACATTGGAGAACATTATTAAGAGCAGAAAATCCAATTGCCATGCAGACACTGAATATTCATATTTAAATAACAAACTGAAGAAAGATAATGGAAGATTTTTTTATAATATAAAAATTATGTGTAGGGTTGGAAGATGATTATAAGGTATGATATATATATATATATATATATATATATATATATAAATATATATATATGATAATTGAAAATATTGTCTCTTTATACAGTAATACAAACAAGACAAGCAAATACTGTGGAAAGACTGGAGAAAAAGTGTACATGCTTCCACAGGAAGATTAAATTTAACAAATATGACAACTCATTAGGGTACACCGCACTTTTAATATAAAGTATGAATATATATATTAAGGAGCTAAAAATTAAAATTAAGGAGTTAAAAACTAAAATTAAAAAATTAAGGGCTAAAGTATGAATATATATATTAAGGAGCTAAAAATTAAGCCTATGGTTCTATAGAATCATAAAATTCTATAGAGAAATTTCATTTAAAAATTCAGATAATATTTTGCTTAGATTAAAATACAGTGTATAATTCAAAGCATCACTATATCAATAAAATAGCACTGTAAAGTGATATAAAGATAATGGATAATAATTGAAAGCTAGCAAGTAAGTAAAAGGATATTAGTATAGTAAAGTATTAATAGTTCAATTCTGGAAAAATTGGATTTTTAAATACATAGACTTATTGAAAACAGGAAACAAAAGTCTCCTAACTCACCAAATCTTTTATTTCCATGCATATTATGTATTAAATCAATATATATTAATTTATTAGACCAATACATAGTAATTAATATAAATAAATCTAGACTCCAAAGACTCTGAAACTACAATATGAATTATTCAAGATATATATTAAATATCTCTTTGTTTAGGAAACAATGTTTAGTAAAATCCAAAGAGAAATAATAGATAATATTAATAACAAATAAAA